>JANSTX010047584.1:0-12022 GCA_027564355.1 Penthetria funebris | reverse complement strand
AAATTAAATACGCAAAATAAATTTATTCTATCTTTTTAAGTATTAAATTTATGATAATTGCTTTTCGATGAACAAATTGACTGGAAAATTCATTTAAAGTAAGTTCATGAATATAAATACAAAGATTAAAGAGAATCTAATTCGAGAAAGCGGAGAAAAATAAACTTTAAAAAAAAAAACAATATATAAATTGTAAATAAATATATTGCCATAATTAATTTTATATTTACATTGTAAAAAAACAATAACTTAATTCCATATTTTAAGGTTCATTTCTACAAATAATTGATATTCTTCTATTTTTAACAACACGTTCATCTTTAAAAGTAGATTTATCTTTCCCTAGAATTTCATGTGTGAAATTATATCTTGCTGTATTCCTATTGAAATTAATAATATCCTTTTTTTTAAATCGATTAATTAATAAGAAATCAATTTACCGCATTATATATAATGAACGTCTTCTTAATAATAAATCAGCAAAAAACATTGATTGATTGTCTATATTAATTGATGATGTATTTGGTTGAGATCGATATTCATCATCTGATTGATTATTGGATTGTTTATATTTATTCTCATCGGTTCGAATTAAACGCATAACAGAATCAGATAGTAAACTTATGCCAGCAATTGTTGTTCCACAATACTTGAATTGGATTTATAATAATTAATATTAACGAAAAGGATTTTAAAATTGAATAAATTATGTAACTCAACGCATAAATGATCCAAATATATACTCCAGGATGAATAAGAAAGTATAAGAAAAGGTGTTATCATTGTCTCAGTTTACCTACCGGGGCACACATTTAAGGTAAAAGTAAAATACAATTCGGATCGTAAGCTTTTTTCAAACAAATTAACAACTCATTCTAGGGTGTGATGCAAATGCGTACACCATTAAAATAACAAAAAGTAAAAAAAAACGAATAACCATAGGAATGAATTGTTGTTGAAATTATTTATTACAAACAGTCTTCATAAATATACTCAGGGTAGTGTCTGACAAACAAAAAAATGTGTTCTTAAGAAAATTTCCGGTTGATTTGCTCTAGTGATGCTATAATGGCTATGTTAATAACAGAAATACTAAAAACACTGAGAAACACTACAGAAAATATATCTAATATATGCTAAAGATCATCTTAAATGCATTCATTATTTTGTTCCGTATTTGAAACAATACTTGAAACCAAAATATCGTCAAAAGTTGGATAGTAAAATGTTAAGAGACTATTAGCGTTATACTTTCTATTTGCAAGGTCACTATAGTAACAATAAAATTTGATGATTATCAGAAACCTGTCAATCTTTTCTATATCAGCCGCTTGGTAAATTTTTCGATTACCAACGTGTCTGCATTTGACTCGTTTTCTTTGTATGGGCAATTTATATTTATATTACCATTTATAGATATATACTTGAACTTTTTGGTATATAAGGTCGCGTTAGATGACCCGTACCTCGAAAACTTTGGCAGTGCACTTAGAGTAATTTAAATTCGATTTCCAAAATTGCATCCAACTATATATGGCATTATGTTGCAAGTTCATGATTTTCACTGCCGTGGATATATTAGCGTGTGATATACTTGATGATATCAGTATAAGGATATAAACAGCGAATAAACATTTTGTATTGCACCGGCTAAGTGTCAGAAAAGAATTCGATAATGCAAGCACTGAACGCCCTGTATAACAGTAAAATAAATATTATTTTTAACAAATGATTGTTAAATTCATGTAAAGTGGGTCGAGAAGTTGCAATTGTTATAAATTTATATTATGATCATGTTCAGCATGCAAACTAGTACACGGTTAGTGGAGTAACCTTTTCTGAAACCTATTTATGAAGTAAGAAGTAGTTTTCTGCTTTCAATAATAAATTCGATTATTTTATTGGTGAACAATCTTTCAAATATTTTACAACTTTTGGTATGTATGCATTGTTAAACGATTGGTTAAACAGTGCACATAGAAATCATAAACAGTTCTCAGAGAATTTTTTGACGAGCCTATTATAGAATAACCGTCAGAATACTTTGTAGATTTATTGTTGGAGCTTTTAATTAATTAAGTTAATGCCATAATTGGTAATCAAGGTATTCATGTGAAATAAATTTAGCTCGTAGTGCGTCAGTTGCTGTACAGTATGTAGTAGTCTAGTATTAATTGATTTAAATGCGTTGTGAATTGTTGATCACCAATTATGTTATTCTGTTTATGTATATTTGCAAAATTGTCAGCCAATATATCAGCAATAACTTGAAGATCGGATATAAAATTAGAGTAATGATAGATATGTAGTTGTCGAGGATGTTGATATATTTGTTGTTTTTTCTTACCAATATATATTATGGATATGTTTATAGACATTGTAATACAGTCGCATATTACTTAGATTAGATTGCCAGTGCCTTCCTAGATGATGGACTAATTTGATTTTTTTATCATGTTTATAGGCACTTGATTTGTGATTTCGATTGTGAGATATTCGTTCAGTTTCTTCTAGTAGCACGAAAAAGTTGCATTTTAAAACTGTGAAAACTGTTTTTTAGTTTAATTATATTTCACGATCATGAAGCAGGCGTGTCGCGTTGTGAACGTTGATGTTTTGGAGGGATTTCACTCTTTAAGAACCCGCTTTGCAGATTATCAAACATTTCGTCAATATTCATGTTTGTTATACATTGATTAATAGAGAATTATATTTCATCTATTAGGAACTCCATTTTCTTGATGAATTCAGTCTAGTTTGCATGTTAATAGTTCGTACGTTTTAAAAGCGGAATATGTGTACATAAAATCTAACAAAACTTAACTTTTCGAAATCGTAGTATACACTCAATCGTAGATTCAAGTCTACAGAAATACTTGAGTCTACGATAAATACGATACGAAGTACTCACTCTTGAACTATCAACATGCGGTTTTATAACTCCATCTTCAGCTAAATCTAAGACATGAATATAAGGCATAATAACTCCATTAAAGGCTAATTCGCTAATTTTTTGGATAACCAATTTATTTTGTGGGTACCATTGTTTGCGTTCGGTTTCTCGATATCCATGAATTGCCTATTAGTGAAATATATTTTTATGAAAGTATATTGAAATTAAATATAATAAAATATTTATTTACATCATCCCAGTGATCAAATTCATATCTCATACGTTTAAGATATGGTTCAATTTCTTCAAATATAGATTGTTCCTCTGCTTCAGTTATAAAGTTTTCATAAATTATCATATCATTTAGAAATGATTTCCTCTCATTTATTGGCCATTCACTTTTAAAATCAATATTATTTGGATCTAATGTTAATATATTTAATTTAAATGAACAGGTTTGATTTTATTTTTTAAAAAAAACAATTTACCTTTGGTATAATCAAGAGGTTGTATTGAATCTGTTGACAATTTTCGTCCCTGAATTGTCTGATTGACGTAAATGAATGTACTATTATTTAATAAGATATTATTTAATTTACTTCTTATTGTAATCAATCTGTTTGTATACATAATTATTAAAGTTTATTAAAATGAAATACGAAAATTTATATAAATAAATGAATTTATTATGGTTATGTTTTTACTATTTTAAATCAGCTGATATAATTTTCGATGTAAAATAATATTTGTAAATGACAAATAGATGGCACGAATAAAGTATAAGCGATTATGTGTGAAACATTGATTTGAGTAATTAACTATAAAGTATTTGAATATTTTTAAAATATTATGTTCAGTTACATATTCGTAATAAGTATTATTTTTTAATTGCAATTATTGGTTTCTTTTCGTAACAATTGATGTATTAATAATAATAAGCTGCAATTAGTATTCTTCAGACGTGACACAAAGATCGAATATACATTAATTATAAAATAAATTGCATTTTATTTTCTACAATAAATTGCATTTAATTAAATCGCTCACAAACATATGAAATGTGCAATATACGTAAAATAATATAAGATAAACTAATTAAAAATTTTTAAAGAGACAATTTAGATCTCCTTACCCATTTATATTTAGAATCTATTCTTGTGTGTATTTTACATTATCAACCAAAACTTGGTTATGAAAAAATGTAATAGTATCATGGGTAATGACCGTTAAACCTACTAAAAAATTTTTATTAGTATGTCCTAATTGTATTTATTAAAATTTTATTATAAGCACTAAAGTTTTTTTTCCGTAATTCACCCAAATCATAGTGTACCAGTGTCATTAAGTTCTGCAAAATTTTCTTTTCCCCAAATTTCCTTACATTTTCTTTCTCAATTGACCAATGTTCTTCACATAAACGACAATAATAGCCTTTATAATTAGGTCTATATATATATATTTGGTGGTGTTCGTTGTCATCATCAGTACTAAACAAATTCTATTATTAAAGAAATCTCATTGTGATCAAAGATTTTGATTAACAGCTATGAATATGTATGCCGTTTGCGTAAGTGGTTGATCTTGAAATATTTTTCTTGTTGCACTATTGCATTTACGAGATAAAGCATATTTGCAAAAAATTACTAAAATAACTAAATAACATTTTTATATTGTCCTAACTTAGTTCACTATAAAACATACCTATATACTGATATTACTGGTTTTTTTTACACAGTTGACATAAACAATAAAGAAGTTATTAGCTACATTGAGATTTTATTTAAAATATTCATTTTATTCAATTCACGTTTGATGTTATTTTCATAGTTTTACATATTTTAAACAATATAATCAAACACTTAAAAAATTTAAAACATGATGGTTTTCCAAGAATGTGTTTAATGTATTGTTGAATAGGATGTAATTCTTACTCATCGTTATTTACTTGTACTTAAATCGAATAATCAGTTATAACAACAATAATATATTTTATTTGTAAGATTCCGTAATCCATGCAAAATCCAATGAGACAATTGAATTCTAATGTAATGTGATTCTTATACCCACAATACACACTAACGTTAAGAAAGTTGTTCACTTTAACTCCAGTCATATAACCGCTGCTGCTCGTCAAAATAAAGAGTTTTAT
The DNA here is from genome assembly GCA_027564355.1 of Penthetria funebris. NCBI lineage: Eukaryota > Metazoa > Arthropoda > Insecta > Diptera > Pleciidae > Penthetria > Penthetria funebris. Next base: position 6,980 of record JANSTX010047584.1, on the reverse strand, counting down.
ATTCTGCTTGTGCTGATTATGTATTTTATTATCAATTTATCGTCAAAATAAAGAGTTTTATATTCTGCTTGTGCTGATTATGCATTTTATTATCAATTTCAATTATAATATAGTGAAATTTTGAAATCGTTATAGAGGGACAATTTCCAGATTGCATTCTGTTACTGCAAATGTGGTGTAAGTCGGGGGGGAACTATGCATCAACCCAAATAAGAAGACAATTGTTCCCGTCACTAGAAAAATAATAAAAAAGATATGGTGACATCCATGTTTTTCGGCATTAAATACCTGAAAATAAAATTGGATTATACTCTTGACTAGAATGCTCAAATTGATAAAGTCAAAAAAAGGCTATTATTACGTTGGCATGTAAAAGTTTGCGTTGGCATGTAAAAGTTTGCTTGTGGTCGAAAGCGAGAAGTAATGAACGCTAACGGAAGTGATTTTTAAACTTGTAACGCTGGAATGATTGAACACACAAAACTGGGATTGATATAAACTCGATATTCATTGGTTTAGCGAGATTCGATAGAATAGAAATGGAGAGAATGACTTTATTGTCCGTTGTTTTCTGGAAAACCGAGTCATATGAATTACAGTAGTGGAATCGGTTTTCTAAAGACATTGATTGGTGCTGGTTCCATAAACTTAAACAAGTGTATTGTTAAATGTGTAACAAAACAATTCAGAAGTATGTACCTACATATAATAAGCATTGTCTGATGGCAAAGAGACTTTCACTTGTTTGGTTAAGAAATATCGAATATTGTCATATAATTTCACATATAAAAACTGTAGCAAAGTCTTTCATCATTACTAGAAGGGTGAAACTGTGATGGAACATATATAGAAGGGCAACTTATATCATGTTCTAAAACTAAGTAGTATAAATATTATAGTTTTAAGTTCATATTAGATATTGTGATATTAGTATTAAGAATAGAGTATGTTTTAAATAATAGTCATGATGTTATCTACTAAATTGCATGATGGTTGATAATTAAATTGCCAAAAAACGGTAACTTGATTTTCTGTGAGAATCGTGTTAATCTTGCTGGATACTATAAACTAAGTTATAGCAATTATTGCGCACGAATGGATGAGTTCAGTTTTGGAACCAGATATTCGAAGGGAACAGACAGGATTCAGGCCTAGTAGATTTTGCACAGACCATATGCCGATACATAAGGAATTATTGTTGAACAGGCGATTGAATAACAAACATCATATTTTATTTGTCGACTTTATGCAGGCATATCGATATATGTATTGACTGTGGGAAGATATATATTGTATATTTATGGTTATTTCTACAAAGTTATGGAATATATGATTCAAAATATGGAGTTTGACATCGTGGCAGTATTGATAATATTTTTGATGTACATTCGGGTGTAAAACAGTGTATATTGTGGTCACTATTATTCCTGCTCATCTTGTGTTGATTTATATGGTCAAAGAAAATATACTGAAGTCACATATGGTATCATTGATAATATCGCTGACGACATTTTTCTGCTGTCCAAAATTGAATTACATATATGAGAATAAAATTGGAACAACTTGTGAAATACGGTCAAAAGATCAATATATTTCATGTATGAAACTATAATGAAGTAAATTTTCAAAAAATCTCAATTAAAGAATATTTAAATCTAACTGATTATCGGTACTATTTTATGACTGTAAAACTTGAAAGATGACAAATAACATCGAACATCGTTTCACATACAAATTCAAGTTTTCGTAAATATAGGTGTCTTAGGCGCGCATACTTGTGGAAACTGGTACATCTCTGCAGGTGATAAATATATTTGTTGATTGCATTTAAACGATCATACTCTGATATCGAAAAATACACACAACAGGGTTTGTCACACCAAATTTCTATTCGCGTAGTATGAAAATTTTTGATCGCCTCTGATAATGCGGAATTAGAAATAATCAAAACACTGCCTATTCGCGAATAGACAGTTTTTTTTAATATTTCTAATGCAACTTATTATAGTTTAACTTTTTTTTTTATAATAATCAAAGTATCATATTTTAGCAATATAATAAATGTAAAATCAAGACTTTTGAAAAAGTATCCGCATTATCAGAAGCGATCAAAAATGTTAATAGTACGCGAATGAAATTTGGTGTGGCAAACCCTTACCATTGTATCAGTAGTGGTAGCTGCGATGGAGTTAAGTAAATGTAATGATCCACAGAACCTTCGCTGACGCCCTATACTTTAGGGCAGAATACAAATAGATAATAAATTGCATAACTAAAATCAGGAGGGATGTACACCTTCCATTACTATATAATTATCAAACATTAAATAATTTACCAGTATATGTATTACTACATAATTAAAGTATTTTGGACGTAATAAAAAATCTTACAATAATATGAAAATGGAAAGTTTATACATATTTATATAAAAGTGAAATTATAATGCATATCCAAATTGAATTCGTATACGTGTATTTGTGGTATTTTGTGGTAATATAACAGCAACTTTTTAGTTGAATTGAAAAAAAATTAAAAACAAAAATTGAATGAATAATATAATGAATGGACCGTAAATAGTATACAAGTCGTTCATTCATCTCAACTTACATAATATGCAAATCTTTATTGAAATTATTTTTGATAAATTAAAATCTTCGTGGTTTATAAATTAAAAATTAACATAAGAAACAAATATTTCTAAATATCTGTTTATATATAACATTTACGAGATTATATTATAGTTCTTATAATAACTTTTTTTCGTTTAAAATTGTTATTTTTTTTAAAAAAAATTCATAAATTAAAAATACGTCTTCACAGATAAGTAACTGGTTGTAAATAGGTACTCGGTTACTTAAAGGTGGGAACGCAATTACTATTCATTTGGAAGCTGATGGGAATTATATTGGTATATTGTACCTTTCTTTTATTTTTCAGTTTGACTATAATTTAGTAATGAATTTCATTCTTTTGTATAAAGTGGTTCTTTGAATTTTGTACGGATTTTTTTGTCTTTTTTTCCATTTGTTTAATAATAAAATGTGATTTTATTAACTTCAATATTATTATTTAATTACTTGTGTGTTTTTTCTTATAAATTTTTATCTTATTATAGTTATAATATAAAAGTTAAAAGTATTATTATAATTTGAAAATTTACGCCAACCATGGGTACTGGATTAATAAATGTTACCAAAACTGAAATGGATAAAAAAAAAGGTAACAATAGGAATTTGTCCTCGTCTATTATTTCAAAAGTATTAAAATTTAATTTAATAAATTAAATAAGAAAAGAAACAGTCATTCTACTCAAATTAACGGCCTCGCTATAAACAAATTTATTCACACCTATTCGTAAATAGAAAGACAAAATTAAGCTTTGACTTTTAAATAATGGAATCCAACGAACCATGGACCAAATGAGAGAATCTCATGTTCTATAAATTAGAAAATTGTGGTTTTGAAACATGTCCATAAATATATATGTATGCATATAAAATAAGTATATGTATATATGATTGTACTACAAGAAGAAGTGCAACAAATGCATATACGTGTAATAAAATTGTTTGAATAAAACTTTTAAAACCCAATTAAAACATAATTTATAAATAAACATATTGACCAGTTAAACAGAGTACAATATATAAGAAAACATTAAAAGCCTTAAAAACATAAATATATTCGATAGCTATGTTATTTATGAGGGGTTCTTTGAAATTGCAAATAAATATGCGAAGCATTTAGTAATCACGCACATGAACAAACTGCGTTCACCTTATTATACGATTAGCAATCATCGGCCCAAATCTATTAATAAAAATAGGTTCAGTAGACGAACAACTCTTTGTATAATAATTTTAAATAAATGTTGGTAAATTGTGTAAATATTAATTTCATTAATTAAAATTGCTTTCAAATCCCGATGAAATGATTTTATATTAAAGAAAAGTTTTAATATATTGTTTACAATGACATCAAAAGATTTAAAAAGAAGAGACAATAAAAAAAGTAATATACGAGAACCTATTAATATACAACTCACTGGTGGACAAGACAGAATTTTAAGCTTATCTACAAACTGTATTGTGACTAATATCCAAATATCAACTCGACTCTACGTGTCCAATTTCAGGAGTCGATTTGAACAGAACATATACATAATATAAAATGCCTAACTGATAGATTACTTACAGTATCATATATTTCAAATTCGATAATAATTTAATGCATATAGCCTATGTACTTATGAACTGGAAGAGTCATTCTATTTGATGACTTACAGCAGTAGTTAGATAGATTTTCATCTGACGACTAAATAATAATATATTATTCGGTGACATCAATGCTAGGACGGGACATTCGGTATTGAATGGAAGAAACACTAAGTGAAAATGAAGAGGCACTGATAGATGTTTGTGCTAACAATGACCTTCGAATTAACAATACTTTTTCCTCATAAAGCTCATCATAAATAGAAATACACTTGGTATACTACCAGAGGTGTAGTCACCATATATATACACAATATTTTAGTTAGATGAATAGTCAATACTTTTTTTAAATTTTTTAATTTGAAACGTGAACGAAGAATGCATTTTATAGTATCGTATATCGTACTATCGCAGTGATATTTTATGTAATATTCGTTATTTTGCAATTGAATAAATTAACAAGTTTGAGTTGAATAAACAATTTATGGTACAAGGTAGTTTAATGGAAAAATTTTCATTTTCTTTACGGTTTATGATTCTTATTTTAATAAAAAATAACAAAGATAATGCATATATTCTCGTAATGCATTCTAATATAAAATATACCAATGAATTCCTACTTTTTTTAATATTTAAATTTTTCTTAATTTCTTGTTTCTGCACCCAAGTAACGGAAGCTCATAACTTGCCCAATTGGTATGTTATCTACCACTATAGTTTGCATCTTATTTTAGTTCTTTGGCTATAACAATTTTTTTTTCATCGAAAATATCAACATGTTTAAGCTTTCAGCATTTTGTTCTAATGCAAATAATAGACGTTGCAAATTGGCTTTAATTTTAAGAACAGCATCGTGCGAATAACAATTGATACTGAAATGATTTCCCATTCCATAATGAATGCCAGTAAATTTTATTTTCAGTTTGACTTTGTTCGTAATCATATTGAAAAAATGTTGGGCTTAAACTATCATCGTGACAGATTCCAGAGTTGATATTGGTATTTAGTGTGAACTTTCCGTTTACTTCCGACCACTTATGATTTACTGGATGTTAGCTTCTTATAAAATGTTTATAATATCGTCAACTTGGGTGTGATCGAAAGATGGTGCAAGGTCGACGAAGCACATTAAAATCGATGTGTTGTATTGAATGGATTTCTTCACAAGTTGATCTGTTCTTTCTGAAGCCATTCTGTTCATCGTAAATCTTAATTTTTGACGTGATTTCATCGTCAATAATTTTAGTGAAGAGTTTCTGAACAATACTTAATAAAAGTGATAATACGATATTTTCTCGGATCAGTTTTACTGCCCTTCTTATATATGGGTATTGATATACTAGTTCTCCAATGTGTGAATATGTAAATTACGTTCAAGTAATTTATTAAACAGTTCAACAATATCAGCAATTAGGTTGTCCCCACCATATTTTAGACACTTATTTGAGATATCATCAATACCGGGAGTTTTTCTATTTTCCAATGTATTAATTGCTTGTTCAATCAGATGTTTGTTGACATAAAAATTATTATTTTGAACTTTGCGTCTCGTATGTCTCAACTAAAACAATTCTGTGTTGTTACATATATTCTGGAAATGCTTAACCCCTGCTTCAGCAGATCCTGATGAGTTTTAAGTATATTCATTTACAACTTTCTTTCTATTTCTGAGAAAATTCCAAGTTTTCTTTTGTCCACCATTCAAATCACGTTCCATGTCATTACTAAAATAGTTCTAGTATTCCTTCCCAATTTGTGTTATTTTCGCATTAGCTTTGTTTCTAATGAGTCTATCTGGCATTTTATCTGTGATTATATTTAATAGCGCCATTTACTCGCTATTTCATCATATATTTTCATTAGACTCTGGATTTGAATTGTCACTGCTTAATATTCGGTTACCTTTTCTGGTAACCGCATATTTTACATTTGGACGACGTTCCACTATCTACAAACAGTGAACGCGTGCAGTTGCAATCAGCTTTACAAATGGCGTGATGTCAGTGCATACTATCTTCTGAGATTTTCCAACGTGAAAGTGGATAATCAATTATATATACTTTTATGTATACTACTGTGTTATTATAACATATTAATTGAATCATTCAAATGCTTAATTGTCACGCACTTATAATTCCATACGTGGTGCGTTACAATGTAGATAACTTTCACACGATCAATATTAAACTATACAAAGTTATTATACGAACTTAAAGTGTAAATTACGTACATAAAGTTGTAAAACTTTTTTGTACAATCGAATACCGTCTGTGATCTGTGATCTAATTATATGTATTGTAATAGTAATAATGTATTTTGTTTACCAATTAAAGTGCATTGTTTTAAACTGCTAGTATATTGAACATTTATAAGATTTCAGACTGTATCACCGTTTATATAGGAACATGATTTAAAATTATAAAATTATTATTAAACAAATAACATGTACTATGCTCGATAAGAGCAACTTAAGATTTTCTTGCAATTAAAGAAAGTTTGTAATGAATGTTTTAAAAAGCGTTTTGGTGTAAAAACTCATTACCATCAATGTCTTTACCTTTACCTTTTACAAATAATCCAATAATACAGTAAATATGAAAAAGATATTTACCTTTATCAGTAACTTCTTCAAGTACCTCCCATACAAACTTTTTACTCCTTTTTTTATTTTTTAGATTAAAATTATTTTTATGATACATACAGACTTCAAATTTTACATATATAACTGATATTATAATTGAAAGAATGTGTGGGAGTATAAGCTTA
>JANSTX010047573.1:0-12025 GCA_027564355.1 Penthetria funebris | reverse complement strand
AAATAATGATTTGCCATGGCCTGAGATATAAATTGCATTTAATTTATTTAAAAGGATTACATTTGTGGCCTATATTTTATACATTCCACATATATATATATATATATATATATATAATTGTAGATATAGGGGTATGTAAAGTCCTGATTCTATTATTTAAAAAAATACGAAATAATATACGAGTATATATCTTGTATAATGCACTTCATATATGAGCAGATAAAGAAAATTCACTATAGTCTTCCCACATCATATTATTAATTTTCATTATTAGGTTAATAATAAATGCATTGTATAAATAATTAATTTGAAATTCTTATGCGTATACTTACAAATGAAGGTAATCCTCATCAATTATATTAGCTAATTATAATTCTGAATTAATTACCATATTAGACATGTAATTAAATTGTTACATATACATAGTTTTAATTTGACCAATTCGTAAATTCAGTAATTACAAAGTGTTCTTGTCTGGATCAATAATAATTTAATGTTTACAAAATTTTTCAATTGTTTATCAAACTTAATCTATACTCAAATTGGGTATAGATTGTACAAATAGCGTATAGGTCTCCTATCAATAATACTTAGAATTTTGTTGATATATGATACTTCCAAGAAATCTTGTTTATATTTATTTACTATTTACCACTGTTATACGTTAACGGTCGTTATCCATAATCCATTAATAATCGTTCTAAATTAAGTATCAGTCCCGATTTACGGTAATGAGTATTAAGTTTCTTGGTCAATGTTAAAGTGAAAATATGATTAATTGTTATACGGCCGCCACTCGTAATACAGATTTTCGTTAGGTGGACTGACACTCATTTAAGAAATGAATAAACTATTTAGTATTTTTGTAATATTTTATCAAAAGTAGTACCGCAAATAAATGAAATATAATGGCAAAAAAAAAAAGAAAAGAAGAATAATCGAGGATATTACTGAATAAACAGGAAGTTTAGCAGCATCAAATGTACAAAAAAAAAGTGAAATAAAAGAATACATCGATATCAATTAAGCAGAACATTGCTTTTAAACAATGTGCACAGTATACAGTATCAAGACAACTTGGTTGAAAACAAAGTCTGATTTGGGAAAAAAAGGAGTAAAAAACAGTGAAAATAGAACTATGGGAAGAAGTACTGGAATAGGAACAGATAAAGTAGGAAATTAATTCAAAATTCGTCACAATAAACATCAGAGACTGAGCTGGGAAATTGGCCAATTAAACAATGTCACCGTAAAAGTTCGCTTTACATGCGTTTTGGTGCGAAGGATAAAGAATGAGTGATAAAATTTATTTAAAGATTGTATAAATTTAAAGGACTACGTATTTGTGCCATTGATTTTGTTCCACGCAACACACCAAATCAGAAATAGATGTGAATTGCCACAGTGTTTGGTTACCTACTAAATTTGTTCCTAAATCTGATCATATTAACCACAATCCTTTGACATATAAAGGGTTTATTTTGACAGCGTTTTAATATTAAAGATGGGTATCGCAATGTTTACATATTAACAATATTAACTGACTTTGTTCTGTGGGTTGAACTCAATGATTGTATAAACGTTTGAATTTTGATTTAAGAATTTCATATTTTTCATGTTATTTTGGGACAATTTATTTAACCATTCTAGTGGAAATTTTTACCATATATGGATAGAGATTCGGCAATTATTAGCTTAATATGTACAGTTATTCATCAAGTTAAGCCTGGTGGACGTAACGTCGTCAAGGAGCACATTTATAATAACACAATCAACATTTATTAGTAAATACTAGCTGTGACTTAAATATTGTGTACGTCTAATGTAATTCTGTGCAGTCTATTTTAAACAATCTATCATAAATTAACGGTAGTTATTTATAATAATTTCAGAATAAAAAATGAAAAAGAAAAAAGGGAATTCAAATTACAATTATCTATAAATGTCTCCCTACAGCAATTTTCCAAAAGAAAAAAAAAATAAGTAATAACAATAAAAACAGTAAAAAGTAATTCTTGCCACTTAAAGAAACACTCTCTTAGATTGTACATATTGTATATGCGGAAAGATGAGTTTGGAAGTACTAAGTGCGGGATCAGTTGTCATTGAATGTTTGTGTCGCAGATGTTTTGAAAATTTTAATATCTCAATTATTGAGGTTTACACTTACGGTTTTATCATAATATTAATTTTCATTTTCATATTTTCAAAATGTAAATATAAATAATTTTTAAGCAAAAGAAAAAAAAAAATGAATGTTTGTACAAGTACGTGTATATAATGTGTGTGCCTTGCACGTAGTATATAATAAAACATAAAAAGATATACTATATATCTATATATGTATGTTATGCAGAACTTCCGTTTAGGGGTTCCCTGAGGTTATAAAAATTCTATAATTGTTATTATTATTATTAGTATAAAATTACATTATCATATGACTTTTTCTTTTCTTTTTTTTTTTTCTAAATCAACAACAATTCAAAATGATGAGTAACAAAAATTTGTTGATGTGTTGTATATCCTCATATTCTCTTGTACTTTAAAGTAATTTATCTTTCTCTTGATGTCACAATCAATTCACTTTGATAAATGATGATAATTTCATTATTAAATTGAAATTTGAAATACAATATTTGCAGTTAATTTCATTAAGGGGGATGATAATATGATGATTATATTGCGATGTGAAAAGTTAGTAAATATATTTTTGTTATATACTCGCGTATTATACACCACCGTGAAGGGTACCACACCGGTGAATATACATATTTTAAAATGTCACAAGTTTTGTAATTTGACTTTAAAATTATAATTAGCCTTGTCTATTGTATCATATACATATATATAAAACAAGAAAGTGGTGTCCAATTTTTTTTTGTTCAATTTGATATATATACGAATTATGAAAATAATTTTCATATTACTATAATTGGATGATAGAATGCCTCCTCTTGTACATAAATAAAATCAATAATTTGTTAATTTGCTAAGATCATAGTCAATTATTAGCCTATTACATACATTTTTAATTAACAATTCTTCATACGAAAATAACTGTGTACGATCTATAGAACTTATCAGTACACTGTTTAGTAGTCATATAAAATTTCGATAATTACATTTCGACAAAAATTTGCACTCTGAATTTTGATATTATCGAAACCCTCATGAATTCTAAATTACTATAGATCACGCCGTAACTATATAGCCATTTAGAATATTTGGTTTTCTAAGTCAATGTAGGAAATATTTCAAACCTAAAAGTTATGCAATACAAATAGTGCACTGAAAAAACCACCAGCAACTTCCATTAAGTAAAATATAAAAGATAAAAGTAGAAATATTTTAATTCCTGACAGAGGCAGTAAATAATATATCGAAGTAATTTTTCAAATCAGATGACAGACGAAGAGTATGCTCATCTCAACAGATTTCAGAATTTTGAGATCCATCAATGCAGTTGCTCAACAAGAAGTTGAAAATATTTTCAAAAAGCTGAAACGAAATAAAGTAGTTGGTTGAGAAAGCATTCCATTAGATTTTTGAAAAAGTCTAAGTAATATTAATTTACAATGGTTGATGATGAATTGCTGAAAGTGTACAGAAATATGGGAAAGTATTTTCAATACTAAACTTTGTGCTATAATTCAGGTCATCAACTGATTATATACAAATACTTATATTAATTTTTATAATTATTATTGAAAAATAATATAAGTGTTTGTATATAAGAAGCAGAAGCAGAAGAATCAACCTGTTAATAAGGAATAAAACATGGAAGAAGATAAACAATAATAACATAAAACGCGAAACACCGACCTTGGCATGATCTAACCAAGTATAATTTAATGTTAACTATCATAACAGATTTTACAACGATTTATGATAGATTAGCCGGAATATATTTTTAAATTTACAAACGGCGAAAAGTTGCCAGCTGTCTAATCAAAAAACACTTTTAACATAAAATGTGTCTTTAAATAACTATAATTGAAATTTACCATCCGAAAAACGTAGGAGCAATTATATAATTATCTTGTTTCATATGTTTTCAGAAGAGTGGTGCACATATTCCCAGGTATCTGGTTTGTTGTTGAAATGTTTCTCCAACCGGTCGATAAACGCTACATTAACAGAATTTTTATATCCTTGATCATACGCCACGACATATATCATGATAGAGTTACTAATTTGTCAGCATACTCGAAACATTACCGTTTCTATAGTTTTCTAGATGTTATGACATATAAGCTATGCTTCATTCTCATAGCTGTGTTGAAAACGTATAATATATTTATAGCAATAGCATTAACTTACCTAATTATAAATCGTGGCAGAAATAAATTATTTGATAATTCAAGAGATATAATCACCAGATCACCAGGTCACCAGATTTATTAACAAATGTGATTCAACACTTCATCAAATGGAATGATATGTGAACAAATTTTCTATTTATTCAATACAGCGACATTAACTAAATGCCGAATTGGCTCAATGTGTAATGTTCTATTTTTACAGTCCATCATTGAATTTCTTGGTAAACTTTTAATAAGATAATTATAGCTACTTTTATTTTTATTTAATTAATACCAATACATGAATATAATATAGTATTTGTTGTGACATTATGGAAAAAGTCTCGCCACATTAAGTTTATTTAATTTGACAGGATTCCTTTTTTTTTTTTGAATATTCCTTTAGAAAGTATAAAAAAAACATTTATCGCATGCAATATTGCATGATATATTCGCGTATAGTACACACAAATTGTAAAGTTTTGATTTATGAATTATGATAAAATTTATGTAAAAAGGACTAACTTATAGATTTGTACAAACAATTAATATTTTGACAAACTATTACTAGTATATACATTCGTAAAATTTGGGTGTAAATAACCACACCTATAGTAGCTTCAGATTATTGTAAGCATTATTAATATATAGTTTATTTATACCAAGTGTTAGTAGTCTTATTAACAATTCTAAAATAGATATAGACATTTAGAAATCTAAAATATCATCTAAAATTATACGCATCAAGGGCACATAGGATGGCATTACGTTGAAATTTGTCAACTGGAAAATACAAGATCAATCCTAAATATCTACCTAGTTTGTTGTTAAGTTTGCTTTCTCAATAATTAGACAAACACGACATTAACACTATCTATTAACCCTACATCACATGCCATTCATTTCCGAACCTTACTCCACGCAGGAGCATATGGTGTCAACGAACAACTGCGATACGTTCTCGGTGACCACCACATGGATGAAGTATAGGCACTTGACCAGAAATTCAATTCACTTCTGTGATTGATCCTTACCTAGTCCACTCCATTACTAACATATACCGTGATCGAATTTCCGGTGAAACCGCGTGGAGAAAAAAAAGATTTTATTTCATAAGACAAAACACTTTTTAATAGCCCCAAAAATTTTTATCCAGACATTGAATTGGAAATTCTAAGGTTTTTGAATAGATACATTGTTTCAACATTAAATAATTAAAATTTTATTCAAAAAAAAAAAAAAAAAAATTTTTTGATTAAATCGCTTGCTTCCTACTGTGGTTATATCTTTTTTATTAGCAAAACTTTGAGAAGTTCCTTTCATAAAAATTATTACTTTTAATTGAATAATTTTGAAAGAAAAAAAAAGTATACATGCAACATCATAATTCATTAGTAACGTAAGGAAAAAATCTATCATCAATAAATGAAAAGGAAGAAAAGAAAAAATAAGGAAGAATTTTAATCTTATCTACTTTTTACAGCCATCAAGTAAGTATCATTAAAAGAAAGCTCATTTATCTAAATATATTTTTTTGCTGTTCAGAACTTTTGATTGACTTACAATGTGGCATTATGAAGTTCCAGAAAGAGTAACCAGTGGAATGAGAACTTAAACGTTGTGAAATATATACATATCTCTATATATATATATATACTAATATTTAGGTATCAGTTCCAAAAAATCTGCTTGCTTTTTTTTTCTCATCGTGTTCGTTTTTTTTATTTATTTTATTTATACACATAACCGCAAAGCATAAGCGGGAGATTAATGAAAAAAAAAACCAAAGAATTTTTTGACAAGAGACAAGGCGTTTAAGGGTGGTTTGGTTTATATAATATGGTCACCCCCCATTTAGAAGAAAAAAAAAAATTAAATATACTCAAATTTATTTTGAATGAAGAAGCAAGCAAAAATAAAAAAAAATAGAAAATAAGAAAAGAAAACTGTATGAAGCTGGGTATAGTTGACGGAGTGGTAATAGGATAGGTATATATCAAGGAATAAAAAAAAAAAAACTGAGTTTTCGTTACACCATACCACCAAAATGCATATCTAAACAGTAGGAAATATAATTTATCCTTAGTTTCCAGTTTAAATATATAAATCATTTATCATTTAGTCACATGGGAGACAAGATGAAAAAAAATTAGTTAGATATTTTTCTGGTAATTTATTGTTTATTAAGTGAGATTTTTTTTCCATTTATTGTGTGCAATGATAAATTTTTATTTAATATTTAAGAATTTTCTTCTATATTTAAAACAATAGAGACATTTTAAATATCATTTGTCCAATAGTTGCCAACTAACATCTCGATGTTGCTCAACCTATATATTTATCATAGCATATGTTAATTTTTTTGGTGGCTAACTGTGGACAAAACTATAGGGATTAATGTTTTTCTTGTAGACTTGGTGAACACATACCTCCAATAAATATGATAGCTGTGAATTGTCACGAAATTTTATAACCGAATTATTCATGTACTTAACTAAACAACTGTTTCATTTTATATTAGAAACTTATGCAGTTTCTCGGCTGTATAACCGAATTTAAATAAAAAAAAAATTATGAAAGCAAATGAAAATGCATCATTAGAACCCAATATTTATTCAATTCCTTTATGGACACGAAATTTCAAACTGGACAATAAAGTGATATAATTGCAATAAATAAGTTTTACTCCCTACATAAAAAAAAGACAAACGCAATAAATTCACGCATTTTGTACTAAGAGAAGAATTTTGGAAATTATTCAACTCCAAATTCAGATAATTTGGTATGTATCACAAGATTAAAGTATTGTCATAAAGTATAATGTATGAATTATGATATGATTTACTTAGAGTAAAAATTCTTCATTCTTGGGGACAAAAGTATAAATGCGTGTATACTTCAATGAATACCCTACTAATAAATGAACGGAAAATGTGAGAATGTTGCAAGACAGGATAATGGACAATTATATGATTAACAAGTATGTAAGTGGAGACAACAAAGGAACATATATTAAGAATGTTACTCAGCATGAATATCCAGGACTAATATTACATTACATAAAAACAACATTCATCGCACTCACTAGAACGAAGAATAAAAATATTCTTAATTTCATATATTATGTAAGACACTCAGATAGATGCGGAGAATAAATACCCCGAGTGGTTTACATTGGAAAAAAAAATTAACTCAGAATTCTCACATCAATAGTAAAAAAGAGTATGCTCGTAATAAGGAAGCTGAAAAAATCACAGTGAACTAGTAGAAGAATGTTCGACAAAACTTGAAGGCTTGACAATAGAGTGAATAACTGGATACGCAGGTAGATGCGGTTACACTGATGGTTAAAAAATAAAGAATGGTTTTGGTGTTCGAATGTATGCACTTCAGCTGCATTATGCACCTCAGCTACTTTATGCACCTTTTAATGCCATTATGAGCACAATCATTATTATATAAATAATATACAAATTATCATTCTTTTAATAAAAACATTAAAAAACAAAAAACCTTCAATTCAAACTTGGTTCTTCGAGTGGACGACATGAAAGCCTAAATGGGTTCACTATAAAAAAATACGCAACAGTTAAATGGCTAAAAAAAAGGTATAAGACAGTCAGTCTTCCATTGACCATCGCCATTTCTGTGGCTTAACCATAAATTAAGTTAAGATGTGTTTACCAAACAATATCAATGAAATTATCAAGAATAGAAAAATTATTTACATCATGACGGATGTGTAATAATATATTTTTATTTACAATATAAATCACATTGTTTTTCTTTTTTATTTTTATCATTTAATAGAAAATACTTTTCAGAAAAAAAAGCGTACCGTTTCCATTTACTATTATAACTAAATTTCGTTGAGGTTATAAACACATTTTTCTTCTTCTTTTTTCGCGAAGAAAATATTAAAAAAATTAAAAAGAAAAACGGAATTGCTATTAAATATATTATTAAACATTAATAAATTAACAAATTTAATTGAAAATAGTACTCACATTTCAATACATCTCTTCAATTAATTACATCAAATGCATTTTATTGAATCACTTTTTTACGCGAAAAAATAAAAATTTTCTTTTTATAAACACTAATCGGAAACCAAAAAAAAACCCATAATAAATAATGCTATATTATAAAGAATAGTTTTTATAATTTAATAAATATAATTATATTACGATTATCGTATTTAATACAAAATAAATATAATTTTTAATGTTTTATTAACAGAAAAAAAAGAACAAACAAAACACACCGCAAAACTTCCATTGATTTGTGAACTTGCACTACCAAATGTCACAATTTGTATAAACAATAGTACTAGAAATTATGTAAAAATTCATACAGAATTGTCTATGATAACAAAAATTTTATGGACAACACCCATGTGTATCGTGTTCAGTAAGGTAATGCCACGGATCAATTCTCACACATACTAATGATACTCTTCTTCAGCACCTTGACTATCAGCTTCACTTCCATTTGGTCTTAATAGCATCGGATGACCACATTTCACCAATAATAGGGTATAGTATAAATACGATGTAGTCTATGTTAACTTCCTGGACAAAATCATACTTACATTACTGGATTAAATTGAATGTTGTAATCTCAAGCAATTTCCGTTCAGTTTTATTATTAGACTGTTGGTTTCCCAAAGATTCTAATGGATGTATATAATACAATAATTATCGCAAATATGAAATTTAAGCATATTTCAATAAAAATGGCCATATACCCGACATTTCCATTACCACCCCAATTTTATTGCTATGTAAATATATTCACCTGTTTGAAAACAACATTCGTTAATATTATCTAATGTCAATAGAAATCAATTTAAATACTTCAATATTTTGTTTGATTAAAAATTGATATATGCACATAAATGTACTCGTATGCTTAATCAATTAAACACATATGTTACTTTTATTTCAAACACTATTAATTTTTGTTTACAATTGGCAAATATTAGAGTTATTTATAATATTTTCTACAATTTACGTACACATAGCTGAAATGGCCAATAATTCGTTCACTTCAAAATTCAAAACGATATTGAAATTCTGGACTAAATTGAAGGGTGTTAAAGGAAAACAAGATTTTTAACTCTTGGTTGTATACTTTATTAACAAAAATATTATAATTACAGCACTAAAGTATGAAAATGATTTAGAATTAATTCAAGACAATAGAAAATCTGTTGATTTTTTGTAATCATGAATGGATTTAATGATCAATAAAATGCAGTAACAATCTAATCGCCATGAATAGAATGAAAAATTTAACATTCTCAAGAAATATTAGAGACCTTAATATCTCTTATTTATAATTATAAACACTGATAAGCTTTTAAGGACAATCACAAAATTGAAGATATGAAGAATTGACACTGAGATATCGCGGTCGATGATATCGCAAGATATGCACATGCATATAATAATCATCCATATTATTAAACAAATAGAAGAAAATATAGTCACAGTTAACGACTGCAGTTTACATTTTCTGATTTTTAAATGTCTGCTAGCTATCATATTGTAATGAATGCAAGATTTAGTAAAAACATCAGTTACAAAAAAATAATACAAAAAAAAAAATTTTATCAACAATAGTTAGGCTGAAGTTAAAATACTTAATTTGCACTTCATATAAAGTTAAAGGGTATTGATGACAACCAAATCGTCAACAAAATTTAATAAAACTCGCAACATTAAACCCATATGTGTTAAACCAGTGACTAACCTATTGTAAATACTGGGACACTGGTGACAACAACTCCTAAATCGAATTTATAAGGGTTTAGAGGGCTTTAATTATAGAGTATACTTATAAAATCATGATAGAATTGATAACTGTATATGATCATTTAAGAAAGTACATATGTATTATAACTTATGAAGTCTGCAAAGCAAAATGTATGCCTTTGTATTATGTAAATTAAGATGTTACTGGGCAATACATTAAATGGACTTATTTACCTTTATAATGCCTACATACATTTAAATTTGTGAAATCGACCAAAATTTTTGCTTATAAGCTTTAATACAGGAAATACGGTGTATATATTGATCCTTTCCCATTGAACATGTCCACTTTTTTCTTTCTTTTATTATCGAGCTGTTTTTTAATAAGACAGTTTGTATATTAAAGTCGTCACCCTTTAAGCCTCTGCGGCGCACTACGATGTTCGTTTAGCATTTCTGATTTATGTGCAATATCTAATGCCAACTCAAATTACTACAAAGTATAAAATATAACAACAATTGTCGTCGAATTTTATATTAGGACCCAGAGTTTCTAGTTTATGTGACAACAAGTATAGTTGACTCTTCTCATCATTACATACAACTAGATTAGTGACAACATTAGCTAAATTATATGACCTAGATACATCGAGTTCGCAAGCGCCCGAGTCTCACTAAATATATGTAAACTTTTACTTCAATAATTTCTGTAAGGTGGATCATAATATCTTCTAGTTGGAGAAATTTCATTGGAATCGTCTATTTTAGAATTATTTGCAAACATAGCTTACATATTAAAATTTTGAGTAGAACGCATTACAAGGTTTCTATTTGAATCCACCATCATAGGTACTAACATATTTAACAAAGAATTTCCACTTTCAGTATCGACAAAAGACTAATAGCCTTTGATTATAAATAGTAAGTATTTTCTGTTTCAATTGATTGTCGAATAAATATTTAGTATGTGACGTTGTCGGTTGATCTCATTTAAATATATAATACTTGATTTTATTCTTCTAACTGTATCAACGCATTTTTTATCCAACTCCAAGATTGAAAATTTTTCACTTGATAGAGATTACAAAATATGTATACTTTTCTTGAGCAAGTTTGAACGAAAAGGTATATACGATACGATCAAAATTATAATTCTAAAGAAACTAAAAAAAAAAACTACTATTTCCAATATTGCAAGCCATTTAAATCTGAAGTATAAAAATGCCAAATTACTTTTTAATGAACAATCAGATTGTGTAAACGAAGAATATGGAAATGAAGCTGTTAGTTGACAATGATCAGAGTTGCCAATATGTCAGCAACATGTATACAGTGTGCTTATCCTGATGAGAGGTAGGTAGGAATTCACTGAGGTACCCGCCAACCAATTAATAGAAAAGGTTAATATTCGTGAAGTATTTGTCGTAAAAACTCATAGACTTGTGAATCCTGATTCTTTAGGAATTTTTGAGAATAAATCTAGACATCTCTATTTCTTCATAAGTCACCTGTCTCCAAGTGCTGCAAAATTGATGGATTACCTAAATAATATATTTTGTTTTTTTTTTTTTTATTTTTAA
Organism: Penthetria funebris; assembly: GCA_027564355.1. Lineage (NCBI taxonomy): Eukaryota > Metazoa > Arthropoda > Insecta > Diptera > Pleciidae > Penthetria > Penthetria funebris. Next base: position 388 of record JANSTX010047573.1, on the reverse strand, counting down.
CGGAAAACTCATGAAAATTTCAAAATGAAAAAGAAAATCCAAGACGAAAACATTGATTTTTCAAAGCAACTTTGTGTATTTTACGGTTTATGTGTACATAAAGAAGTATTCGAAGAACAATAAAATTTATATAAAATGTAGAAAGTATCTAAATATATGTACGACTACGAGTATATATGGATACGCGAGTATATCAGTAACCTATATACATATTCCCAGTTTGCCCATGTACAATTATTTCTTATTATATAAAAAGGAAAAATTACGTATAATTTTTCTTTTGCATTATTTTCTTTTGAACATTTCCTTTGGCGTTTTTCACATTTTCCTACTAGCGCATGCTTTATAACTGTGACTGGTCCTTATGTACACATAGTTTCTAAAGGAT
>JANSTX010047562.1:0-12026 GCA_027564355.1 Penthetria funebris | reverse complement strand
GATCCAACTGCACTTTATTCGATATTGAATATCATCATCGATTTTACCGCTTGTTGTGATAAGTGATCCCAAATATTATAACTTTTCAGTAACGTGAATTGGATTACCGTTCAATATGATCGTATACCTTATACATATCCTCTGTTTTTGTGTAACTGATACGTAGTCCGTTGGCCTCCAATACTGAATTCCACAGATTTATTTTGGATTCCAATTCAATTTAATTCTCACTTATAAACACTATGTCATCTGCAAATAACATAGTCCATGGATGAGCATCCAGTATCGTACCAGACAGAAATTGCATAATAGTTATAAAGATTAGATTAATGGACTTAATGCAGAATTTATGCACACCAATGCTTACATTGAATGAGGAAAATGTTCCACAATTTTTTCGGATCCTAGTGCTATTATTCATATACATATCTTTAATAGTAGAGATATATAGTTCAGGAACAGTTTGAGATCTTAATGCCTGCCAATATTACCCAGATATTTTCAAAGATCTGATGGGATGTCATCTGGACCAACTGCCTTATTTCGATTCATCTACAACATTTTCGACCTCCAATGGAGTAACCGCATTGACTGGCCCCAAAATAGTATTTGATTCCGAAATCCGTTGGAGAGGATATTCTTCATTCAAAAGTTGATTGAAGTATTGTTTCCACCTATTGTATACTTCTCTGTCAGCAATCAAAACATTTCCACTCTCATCCTTGATGGATTTGATAGAATGTATGTCCTTGCTTGCAGCATTTTTTTGTGCAGTAATTTTGTATATCTCGTTTTGATCGCCAGACACAAGACCCTTATATAACTGTTTGTGGTTCTAAATTTGGCAATACTTACTTCCCGTTTTGCTATTTTACACATTTCTAAATCGTCACTGGAGCGAGTTCTTTGCCAAGTTTTCTAAGATGTTTTCTTTCTCGTGATATTTTTCTGTTCCTCGGTATACCACCACTAAGTTTCTTTTCCAATATGCAAAAAACCTTTTAACATACCAAGATATTGTTTTGACTTCTGTTTGCAAAGTATTTCAAAGTCATTCCACATAACCTCCGGCTCCCGATCATCTTGCAATTTGTGGCTTAAGTATGTAGAAAACGTTGCTATAAGACGGTCATTTACCACATTCAACTTAAACCACTTTGTTTTTTCAATGTCGTTCAACCGTTTGTTTTTAAATGTTTCTTTAAAAACGATTTTTGCTACTACCAATCTGCGCTGTGAAGTAAGAGGCTCACCAGGTATCACATTGCAGTCTTTAAAATATTTCAAATTTAGTCTATCACGTAGTATAAAATCAATTTGTGATGAGTTACTACTACTTTTGTACGTTATTAGGTGTGCCTACTTTTTTGCAAATGTGTTTACTACGGCCAAATTATATGTCATTGCCAATTGCAACCCTGAGAATTACTATTGCCAAAACCATAGCCATCATGACAAACATTAAAATTTTGATTTTTCTTCCCAACATGTCCATTTAGATCAGCCATAATCAGCCTGATTTCAGTTAATGTAAAACTGATTCCAGATGTTCCCAAAATTCCATCTTTGTGAATTCATCGGATCCTATTTGTGGAGCAAATACAGAAATAATATTCATAGCTGGTTGATTGTCTAATAATATCTTTAAAGACATTATCCGATAGTTTCTTCTATCTACAGACACAACGCTTTGCTCAATGTTTCTGTCAACAACTATTTCGACACCGTTTTTAGAACCTTCACCGTTTAATATGTTCTACATATTTGGCCTTGGACCCCTTCCATTTAGTTTCTTGTATACAAGCCACTTGGATATTTCTTTTTTTTAAAACCTCTGCTAGATCGGTACTGCGTCCAGTTATGGAGCCGATATTCCAAGTACCTACTCTCAAAATTTTGCATTCTGAATTGACTTCACTTTTGGTACTACCCACCCGGAGATCCGATTGAGGGAGTAGTTTACATCCGGAATTCTTTAGCAAAAGTAAACTCATTTCATAATTCTACCATAATAAACAATAAATAAATAATAAGCAAATAATTCACAAAGTCAGTAACCCAACTCACTAGGACTTGAGATGCCAAGGTTATTCAATTTGAACAATCTTCACCATTCTGATTTTCACAGAATCCTGCCTAATCTTGTGGGTAACTCGAAGCCAAACATATTTCTATCTGTCGGTTTATGTTCGGTTATTATCGAACTGGCAACAATAGTAGCCTAGGCTATATGATTTGGTAATGGCGGCACAGTCGCCATGTTGCGATGATTTTCATTGGCTCTTGATTTAAAGTAGAATATGTTAGCCACATATTCTCCCAGAGACCCTCCAATCACGGTCTGGATGCCTTTTAACGTCAATGCCCAGAACAAGAATACATTGTTATAAATAGTAATTTTCATCGCTCACAAATTTTGGATGTAAGAACACTTTCTTCTGTTAATACAGGCATGGATCATGTGCTGATTCTCAGATCAGAATAATTGCAAAATTACAAAAACCTAAACCTCCAGTATATTCAAAGAACAAATATTGAATCTATTATAGATCCAAGCACAAGTTATATGAGAACAGATTACAACATAAAATCTTAAACAATTCCATTAACGATGAAGACAACGTCGAAGAGGCATGGTGAGAAGAGAAGATTTTGGCATAGGAAAAACGGCAGGCATGCCTAAGATACAGAAGTCTTAGAATACATAGAATATAAACTCATTCGAAACAGAATTAATGTTAAAATAACAGAAATTAGAAAGGAACCCGAAAGGAAAATTTTTAATTTTCTCAAAAATTAACGATGTTATAAATATTTTAGAAGAAGCTAATATTCAGCAAAACATTACTGGTCTTATACAGCAGAATTTGTTATAGAATGGGAAATCAACTCATCAGTATCATTTGTTATGCGGACGATGCTGTTATCATTGCAGAAAGTGAGGACGATTTACAACGTGAAAGCAAAATCAATTGTTGTGGACTGAGCTCCAACAACCACATGTAGCTGTTCTATAGAATTCAGTCATTAGTGTCTGGGCTTATATGTGAATATCAATAAATGAATTTGTTTACAAATTGAATAATTATTTAGATTAGAAACATTTTTTGTGGCCATTTCTCACACAAATTTTTTATATATGTATTGCATTGTATCTCTTATTAATTAATTAAATGGACGCATTACTGGGTTTACGTTTAATTAAAAGAACAGTATTTCTATTTTTTTCATAATTTTACTGGAAAATTGTTTCTAAAAGCATGTTCTAGTATAAATGAACATGTACATGACATAAAATGATAATTATATTTTTACTAGTGCATATTTCCGAGTATTCTACACAATGAAAATAATAGTAACTGATACGACAGTGACATCTTATTAATTTCAATGTAATATGGTTGTATAATAGAAAATTCATAATCCTTTTGTTATCCACGATTTCACGTCGAAAGAGTGAATTTAATTATTGATGAGAAATTAAATAAATAAATTCAATTAACTTTGCAGTATAAAAAACGTTGGAAACTTCATATTATATAATTCAATTGTTTTTTATGGACCATGCTTCGAAATCTGCCAATCTCCAAAGTTCTCACTAACACTGTAGTATTGGACCAAAATAATCGTCAATGGCATCAATATTAATGAACATCTGAATTTTTGCCATGTGGACATTGGTCATCTTAATGTGTTTTACAATCGATAGTAGATCCTCTTGCTATGTATACTTCTTTGTCTACTGTAAAATGACTAATCGATATCCGAATAATTTTGTACGTGATGTTGCACGGATCTCTGATCATAATAAATTTCAATATCTTGCATATCTCACCATATGTGACAATTGAGGTTTTAATGCACTACTCTAGCTACTGGGTTGTTCAAATGAATAGAATCGGACTTAAACTATAATTGATCTAATATGATTCATTCATCATCAGAATCTTAACTTTTATGCATCAAAGACATATAGAGCGGTGTGACGATCTCAAATTTCCTTTTTCAAGTCATATTCAACATAAAATATTGATCGTGTTTGTCAGTGAGCTAATTATTCAACAAACCCACTAACAAAACACTACAAATGACTATATGTTTGGTTATGATTACATAGACTATGATCAGTTATCCTAGTGGAACCGCTGAGAGGATTTTTATTATATTCATTTTGGTTTTGCTATTACACACATAAATAAGAAACACTAATTTAACATCATTTACATCCTTATTCTATAATAATGGTGATGATGATAATGAGGATCAGTTTATTAATATTAATCAATTATATTATTGTTCAAAATATTTTATCACTTTCTTCGAAATTCTTCTCTATTACTTCATGCATTTTCCCCCCTTATCAAACAGATATACATCCTCCTGCAAAAGTAGAATTTGTATAGTTCATCACCGTCAAGTCAATATATATATATTTAGTATATAAGTTAGAATATAATTTCCATATGGTAATATATTCTACTTTTTCTTTTAGTGACATTAGCCAGTATCAGTACATATATTCAAAATTATAAATCCTTTATCTAAGTATAATAATATTTCAGTAGTGAAGACACATCGACCCTAATGTTTCACAATATAATTTGAGAGTGTATATAGAATTGGAACAATAACAGCAAAAGCGATTAGAAAGGGGGTTACATAGATATTAAATTACGGTACATTAGAAATCGCTAGCAATAGCGCCAGTTATGCAATAATCGAATTGATCAATAAGTATTGCATCAAGTAGGAAATATTTTAGCATAAATTAATTATGTAAGAGATATTCCATTGAGAGTATTAAACAGTAAAATTTGTGTATGCACTAAGATATTTATTTAGAGAGTTGTTTACAAATTTGGATACTAATATTGTGAATGCATGTACAGTTAACATAAAGTGGTAAAGTATAAATAGAAGGACATCTTATTCATATATCGTATATGGTGAAGTGGTGATTAGAGTTTATATATACCCTCTATATTTAATATAGAAGTTAGAAAATTTTGTGGTGATTAAAGTTCTCGTGGGCTAAGGGAAAGGAAGTGTGAATAAAGATGTTGTACAATAAATGTGATATAATTATGTACGAATTGAATAGTGATATGACGCAATAATTATTTCGTACATATAACATTTGCTCCATATTGTACAAAAGACCGGAATTTTCACCATAATACTACTATGTTTGTGAACTCTTTTAAAGCATAGCGAATAAAATTAGACAAAGAATGATCTCTAAGGATCGGTTATAATAATGTCCATATAGTAATGTGGGTGACGAATGGAGTGATCGACTATTATCGAGTTTACTCATCCAATTATTACCTTGACTGGTTGAAAAAGCAACTCAACAACAAACTGGGTACCAGGGGATTTATGCACCGCTCTACTAAAATATTCAAATTGTGTAACCGGATAATTATGATTGATCCTATATTTTCCACTTGGCAAATTTCAATATAGTTGATTGAGTTTACATTTGATGTTATTTGCATATTTGAAATGGCAAATTAAGATCGTAATGCCGGATAGATGAATATAATGATAGTTCTGTGTGAACGTGTAATATTATTTACATGAAGTATTAATTGTCAGTGTGCTCGAAAATTTAATACCAATATATATTTTATAATATTTGTATTTATTCATAATATGACCATTGAAGTTACGTGCTCTGGTAAATATATACATACAAATTAGTAATTTAATCATATCATCTCCATTTTCTATCTTTACCTTTACGAATAACGGCCATAAATTTAAAATCTCGACAGTTAATTTTTCAATAAAGTTGAACAAATATGGAACGTTTTACTGTAAAAACTTACTACAAATTTCTATAAAATCTATTCCATTCTCTTTTTATATAGTTTTGTTGTTCATATTGACATTTATTAGTCTGTTTTGGTTGTGAGAAGTGAAAGAAATTTATTCATTTATTATTTTGTACACGTTGATTTAAATTACAAATTCTTTAGTTAAATTAGTGTAAAAGATAATTTAAACGTGGTAAGACGTTATTACAAAGATTTATTTATCTAATAATATTTTCATTTATTTAATCAATTTAAAAAAAAACGAAATTTCATAACCTCAATTACGTACTTCTATATGAATTTTGTTAAAATATTTATAAAATTAAAAGTGTCAATTAATATTATTTACCTTTAATTAATAAAAAAAAAATTGCTAATTTTTTGTATACAAATTAACAGACTGAAACTAATTTAATTAAACAAAATTATAAAATGTGTTCATCATTATCATCGTCATTATTGTTGTAGGAAACAATATAAATATTTGATGAGTAAAATAAAGAAAGTCTAAAGTTCCAAATACTTAGGTGAAAGTTTTTTTTTTTTTTTTTCTTAAATTTTAAACTTTTGTTGTAACTTAAATGATCAGTGAAAATATTTTTTTTTATTTATAAATAATATATTTAAATTTATTTCTAACATCTTTTGAATTATTATTTATCTAGTAATTGGTAATATAAATCAAAAGAAGTAATCAATTGGTAATAAATAAGTGGACAAAAAAAAAAAATATCAAAAGTGAAATTTGTGTTATTTTCAATTATTATTAACTGAAAAAGGAAGTTATTTCACCATTTAGTAAAAAAAAAAAAAAAAAAATAATAATTAAGAGACTAAATTAAATTCGCTGTGCTACAATTACATAAATTATTCAATTCATTTTATATTATTTAATATAATATAATAAATATTTGAAAAAAATAAATACAAATAAAAAACAATTAAACAAATAAAACACAATGACATCTCTTTGGCCAAAAGATGTTGGTATTATATCAATTGAATTAATATTCCCATCACAATATGTGGATCAAACGGAATTAGAGATATATGATGGTGTTTCAGCCGGTAAATATACAATTGGTTTAGGACAAAGTCGTATGGGATTTTGTTCTGATCGTGAAGACATAAATTCATTATGTTTAACTGTTGTTGATAATTTATTGGCACGTAATCAAATAAAACATTCGGATATTGGTAGACTGGAAGTCGGCACCGAAACAATAATTGACAAATCAAAAAGTGTTAAATCTGTATTGATGCAATTATTTGAACCGTACGGTGTTACCGATATTGATGGTATTGATACAACAAATGCATGCTATGGTGGTACATCGGCTGTATTTAATGCTGTCAATTGGATTGAATCGTCAAATTGGGATGGACGTTTGGCAATTGCCGTTTGTGCTGACATTGCTGTGTATGCAAAAGGTTCGGCAAGACCAACTGGTGGTGCCGGTGCTGTAGCAATGTTAATTGGACCAAATGCAACATTAATTTTAGATAGAGGACTACGTGCAACACATATGAAACATGCATATGATTTTTATAAACCTGATCTATCATCTGAATATCCAACTGTTGATGGTAAACTATCTATTGAATGTTACCTAAGTGCACTTGATTCATGCTATCAATTATATTGTGATAAATATTTAAAATTATATCCAAATTGTAAAAAAATTGATTTAACTACATTTGATGCTGTACTATTTCATTCACCATATTGTAAATTAGTTCAAAAATCATTTGCACGTATTGGTTTAAATGATTTTTATCGAACAGACATTAATAAACGGTCCGAATTTTATGATGGTTTTGAGAAATTCAATAATTTAAAATTATCGGACACCTATTTCGATAAAGATATTGAAAAATCATTTATGAACTATTATAATGATGTATTTGAGAAAAAAACCAAAAAAACATTATTACTTGCAAATCAAGTTGGTAATATGTATACACCATCAGTATATTCTGGTTTAGTTTCATTATTAATAAATTCTGATAGTATTGATGATTTAATTGGTAAAAAAATTAGCTTATTTTCATATGGTTCCGGTTTGGCATCATCAATGTATTCAATGACAATAACGAAAGATTTAGATAAATTAACAAAATTATTAAATTTATTGAAGCATCTGAAACCATTGTTGGAGAAACGGAAAAAAGTTGAACCTGAAACATTTACGAAAATAATGGAGACACGTGAACGAAATCATCATAAGGCACCATATGAACCATGTGGTAGTATTGATGTTTTATTTCCGGGAACCTATTATTTAAAAAGTATTGATGAAATGCATAGACGTTTTTATGGACGTGTACCAATGGTATAATATATGTTGTTTGATGGAATTATCATTATTTGTAGTTTTTTTTTTTTTTTATTGTTTTTCATTTTGAGCTAGTAAATGTAATTAGGTTTCTTATTTGTTTTTTTTTTTTTTTTTAAAGAAAAATTATTATTTTGTTTAAAGGCAATTATTTTAAAAAGTATTGGTTATATAATATGTAAAATGTCATGTTCTTTTGTTTCTAAATGCATGGCGATACATGAAAGCGCATTCATACATAATATGCACTATACATTACCAAAATTCTTTTTATTTTCTATTTTGTTTCGTACTATTTATAAACTATAAATTGACGATATTCTATTTTCGTTCTTATCAATTTGACTTACAAAGAATGCTAATGTTGTTTTTCATATCCACAGTAACCACAGTAAATTATTTTTTAATTTATCGTCTTTTATGCACGATAATTCAATATAATAATAAATGTTTTAATATTTAAATAAATTTATCGAATATTTTAATTATTACGTTTATTTATTGTATGAATGACATCAAACGTACGTATTTCGCCAACTATTTAATTAAGTCAGCAGGTATATTAATAATAAGTTTTAAATGATATAAATACAAATTATCGTTTAAAAATATTCTATTATTATATGAATTATATATTTCATTTAAATTTCATATACGTAAGGCCAATATGTAAGAAAAGATTGCCTAAAATTAAAGTCTTTCTTAGTTTGTTATTAAAACTAAAATAAACAAAAAGGTTAATAAAAAATTTTTGAATATTAATTTATTTAGTCAACGATACATCATATATTTAAAAGATAATCATCATCATAATCATTTTATTATTATTTTTTTTCGTATTCTTTTGTTACATTTGCTTGGTGATGGTATTTTATTAAAATTGTAATTGTTATTATAAAGTTGTTAGTGATTGAAATTTCATTCAAAATTGTTTTTATTTTATGATAAAATTCAGCAATTTATGTAATTTTAATTATAGTCAATTATTTTGTTGGTATTTTCTTTTTATATACACAAAATTATTATTAGTTTGTAAATTATGAATGAAAAAATAAAAAACGAAAATTTAAATTAAAAATTATATATTGTCACAAATTAAAAAACATTCTCTGTTAAATAAATTAATACTATTATTAGTAAAATTAAAATGTTTTTAATTATAATTTGCAATAAACAAGAAAATGATTCTTTTTTTTTATAAACAATATGTTTTTTTATTTAAGGTTTTCATTATATAGAATTAGTTTGTTACATAATTAGTCCATTTCCATGTAGTTTGATTTTGTGAAAAATGGAGTGTCCAACTAATATAAGATCTAAAGGTTATTCATCATATTTTACGGGTGTTAATGGGAATATCATCAAATTATATGTGAATCTCTAGCATGTTATAGTAGCTAAATCAATGTCATGTTTGTCGACTAAATGAAACAAGTAAACTCAATAACTTGTTATGTGTCGTTCTAGATTAAACTGTTAATGATAAAAATACATTTTATTACTTCATACTGCAAATTAATTGATGTTATACTCAATTTTTTCTACGTGAGTCAGTAACTTATATAATAGTAATTTATTTGAGAGACCTCAAATATAATATATAAAATATGAAATTAATTAATTTACCATAATTTCGTTGAAAACGTAATCAATTTATTCAGAATTTTACATTAGCATCACCATTGACAAAATTTTAATCAATTTTGTACTGAATGAAATATTGTATCTGATTCGTACGATTTAAATCATTATTTACTACAAGCTATTTAATATCTCAAAATCAATAATATTTAATTATTTATTATATTTGAATATGACTTACTATTACTCTTTGTGGCTACATAATAACTCTCATCGTAATTACTCTTTCCTATATTCGATATCAAGACATGTTATTTAGACATTTAAACTGGACAAATCAATGTCAGCTTTCAAATTGGCTCTCAATGGTAAGATCACTTAAATGTCCATAACATTACAATATTTTTGTACTTTGTTGTAATTTTAGCTATTTTTAAGTGCATTTATTTTTTTTTAACCAATTCAATACTCTCAAAAAAAAATAGAAAACAGAAAACTTATGTAAATAATGTTTAAAACGTAGATATTATAAAATAAATATTTAATCTATACTTGATGTTATATTTATTTATTTAATAAATTTGAATTGAGGAAAAATCAAGGCTAATAGCATTTATATTTTTTGCCGAAATTTTTAAATCAATAGTGAATTGGTAATAACTTTATTAATAACAAAGTACTACGTAAATGATTGGGAATATGTATATATTCAAGAAGAGAATAAACAATTATGAACAATTAATTAAAGAAAAACTTTGCACTATCTTATAGTCTAAATACTTATTTCTTAACGCTGTTAACTACTTTGTGTAATTTATAATAGAATTACCGCGAGATAAATAATATAATCAATCATTTCTATTTTTATTTTTTTTTTATCAATATAATTTTAAATTATAATTTATTATACTTTGATATGACATAATTAATATTAAGTTAATTATTTTCATTAAAAAAAAGAGCATTGCATTAAAATTAATAAGAGTTATAGGTATAATTTGAATATTAGATTTTCCAATGAAGTTTAAAAGTTGTTCAGGAATCGTAGAATTACAATTTTCAAATTTATAAACTAATAAATTTATAAAACATAACACCTGAAATTAAAAATGTAAAATCGTTTTTAATGTAAATTTAATAAGTGACATGAATATAATGTTCATTAATAATACAATATTTTTTTAATATTGTTAATAAACATTAAAGAATAGATACTCCATAATTTAAATAAAAAATGAAAAATTTATTAAGCATTTATATTGTTTATACAATTCTGATTTAATTATATGGTTGGTGACAAATAACATTCTATCACAAATTTAACTTGTCGTCAATAAATGCTTCAGGCGCAACATTTTCTGGTCAAATACCATATCAAATGTAAATATGCAAAGACTGGCAGATTTTTGAGACATTAAATAATACCGTCAAACATAGTAAGTGAAGTTAGATTGACCATAAACTGAGGAGATCATTCTCTGATATTACATAATATACACTTATACAGAAGATCCGAATATCCAAAAATAACGAAAATGTGTCATCAATAATAGGTATGGTACTAGTAGGAGCGGATTTGGTGAAAAGAAGATACTTGCCAGATATCATGGATGATAATAGTCGTCATTGTCATCATGAGGTTGCTTCATTTACATTTACATCTCCATGGTACCACCAAAAACATGATCAAGTACAAATATAGGTTTAATGTCTTTATTGTATACTTGCTCCTGCGTGCAGTAAATGCCGATATGATTGCAAACTTGTTGTATGAACATGTCATCAACTAGGTACCTATGGTTTTACTCATCTCTTTACCGAATTATTTAAATCTTCAGCCGAACTAAATATTTCAACATATATTTGAATTAATGTGTGATTTTTCAGTTGTCACATTTGATGTTATTTGTGAATTGGAAATGGCAAATTAATATCATAATTCCGACCTTAACCCATTAAGGTTAAGATGATGATGATATAAACTGTTGTTGAGTTCATGAGCTTTACAAATCTCCCGATAGATTTTAAGTATAATGAGCAATCATATACAAAATTTGAGGTAAAATAGCATAAAATTTGTTAACCATCATATAGGTCAAGAATGCATGCTAAAATAAATTTTATCGAGGACAATCTGACTAATTATGGTCATATTATAGTATGCTTTAGGCATGACTAGTAAGATAATGTCAAGCAATAAATTATGCATATTGTGAACGAGGGTTGTTGGTCGTTATGAAATAAAGTTCAATGTGATGATGATGAATTTCAAGTAACTCATGTTATTCGT
>JANSTX010047551.1:0-12027 GCA_027564355.1 Penthetria funebris | reverse complement strand
ATGTCAGAACCTTTCAACTCTTATCCTATATTATTCAAAATATTAATAATAAAGTTTATTAATAAATATTTTATTGACTTCTATGAGGTAAATAATATGGTCAATTTGTGTATTTTTCATCAAATTCACATTATATTTTCACAATAAATATTTTAACATATATTTTTATATTGATTTTATACGATTTTTATAACTAGATATGAATTGTAACTATTACAATTATCCTGATAACATATGAACTGGACAGAGTTCGATGACTTGATTCTCATATATAGTACAAGCATGTTGTAAGTGTTTCCAAGAATGATAAATTACGAATGAGTTCTTATTCTGGCAACATTTTGTCAACTTTTTGTAACATCTTGTTATGTGATTTTAAAGGTTCCATCTACCAGATGACTCTCTTGGAATTTCTGTCTGATTATTTGATCCTGATGAATGTTGGCTAACTTTGTGAATATGTTTTATTTACCATATAACTTTGAATTTTCACTATCGATTTCCATTTTTATGCCTATTGTAATTTTTTTTAATAGATAATCGATTTTTCACTATTATTATTATTATTGTCTATATGTGTCGTTTTGCTGTTCAGCGTGTAGTTTAAATCTTCTTAGTTATCTTTTTTGAGTGTCGGACAGTTTTCTGTATTACTATTACTGATCATTGATCTGTGTGTTTTGTACTGCAGCCATATTCCTTCACATGGAATACAAGATGAAGTCGCTACTATTGATGTGTACTTTCAGTCATTTTACTGCCAGTTCTGGAGAAATATCTAAGTAGGTTTCTTTTGCAATACTGTGATACAGTACATATTTAACATTAGATTAGAACTTTTGAAGGGGCTTGATCACAGTTGATGCTCGATCCAATTCGTAGCCGTCTGTTTAAGGGCGTCGTGTTTCTACTCTCGTATCAAATGCCAACAGAGATATTGGCATACTCGAATTTATGGAGAGTCACTATGCGTGGGGGCAAAGATGAAATAAGTTCACTAGAATTTTGTATTCATAAGAATATACTGTATACTATTAATTTTATTATTAATAATTCAATATAAATATATAAAAGTTATTAACAAATAATTTTTAACTTAAACGAAAATATTAGTAGTTCTTATCATCTTGTGTTTTCTTGCGTTTTTTTTTATTTGCTTCAGATAATTTTCACTTATCGAAAAATTATAATTATTATTTACCAATATTTATATTATTTATGTGACATGATTTTTATAATTATTATTTATAAATAATCGGATTAAACATATATTTTTAATGGGAATATGCCTTCAAATTTTGTATACTTATCTAACCTATATGAGTTCAGAATTTATCAGTTTCAAATGATGTTTCCGATAATCAGTAATATGCTCATTATCTATATATGTGCTATATTCTATTACCAATTGAAAGATAATTTCAAATCATTGATTTGAAAAATTATTTATATGAAACATACACGAGTGTAATAAAAAATTGTATAAATTCAAATGGTTAATATAATTAATGTTGGCATATATAGACACTCGAGATCTGATGGAAGAACTATTAGCTTATCATCATTGTCATCAGAAAATTTTACGCCTCAAGTGCGCATCAAACTATATTCCAATAATGTTAGTCCTCCTATACACATTGTAACATCAAATGGCAGCTGAAAAGCTACAATGTGGTTTCTAATATACTAGTACAGTAATCACCTATCAAACATATAAATAATTTGATAAAGTGATATGCAAATCTATATAACAATCCGCACAGTTTGGTGGTTGGTATAAGAAAGTGAACATGTCATAAAATTGATATATTTTGTGATCGAGTTTTTGCTGATATGTAAATATACGTTGAGCATTCTCAAGATGTTGACTTCTACATTATATAGCCAGTTAATAATAAAAATTTCATTTTATGGATTAGTTTCATTTGATGTGAATATAAATTATTATGTGGATCACGTCAGAAATGGTTTAACTATAATGTATCGGGTTTTTGGCGATGTTAAATTGATCTATAATGGATTTTCTCTTACTTTTTTTATTATAAATGTCTAAAATATCTCTGTCTATATCTTAAATACTTGAAACACTTTTTATTGAATATGTATATCCTCAGCATACTAATATATGCATTGCTTGTATATTATTATAATTAAATGCTAAAAAAATCATCATTTATTTGTGTCAAAATGGAAAAATAGTACTCTTTACGTTATCTGTTTTAGTGATTGTTTTCTATCAATAATTATTCGAGCTTAAGTACCTCATAAAAATCAGTGTAACAGATAATTCTTCTTCAATATTTCGTGTACTTATATACCCTCATTTGATATGTAATGTCAAATGCGAGATGCCATTTTATCAAAATTTTGTAATCGTATTTGCCGTTAATAAATAATTTGTTTTACAAATTTGCGTATCTTATCACTTATAATTAGCTAAAATATTATCAATTTATTTATATACAATCAATACATGCATATTTTAATGATTATAAATTTTATTGTAAAAAGGACACAACTCATTTAATCAGTCAACGACTTATGCATTTACACATTAATAATATAATAAATATTAAGTACAGTATAATTTTGAAAATACAATTAAATGTGTTCTCAACTCGAACAATCAGTTCTAAAGTCAAATGAAAAAAAATCTATCTATAACCAATGCACCAATACTATATATGCGGAATGGGTGTCTATGGATACTGTTACTGGATTAGTTAAAAAATTCATTTCCCATAGCATAAACAGACTGCTTAGATATGGTGTGTACAAGATCTACAATAGGCCTGAAATCTGCAAGTTTTAATACCCATTTCTCTAACTGAACCGAGAGTAATTTAATTATTAATATAACAAATTGGAAAGTTATGTAGTCTTTTTTTTTTTTTTTTGTCACTAAGTATACTAACTATTCTTCTTCTAATTAATTTAATATCCAAAGTTTACATTATTTTACATTAAATATAATTAACAAATATTGTTAACTATTTTCAGACATGAGTGAACAAATAGAACGTTCTATAGCACTACCCTCATCGTATAGTACGGTAGTTCAACGTGTCCAATTAGCTCAACAAATTTATGAAATGGCCAAAGAAGAGACGAAAATATGTGAAAAAATGGTACACGAACAACATTTACAGCAACAAGGTTGGGCCGCTGTTGTTGCAAACATGGAAGATTTGACGGAAGAATTTCGTCAACGTTTTCAAGATTTTTATCGATGTTTCGATGAACATATGGAACGTCGTGATGATTATTTACAGTTCCTATCAAATTTTAGTCAAGACTTACATAAATTAGCTAAAATCCCCATATTACCAGCACTATTACCTGGTACCGAAGAAGAATTTCATGGTTTTGATGAATATTTAGATGATAATGAATCGTTTATACGATCGTCTGCCGTCACATCATCAACATCAAAAATCATAAAAACTACAATAACTACAGAAATAACGGCTACAGCTTCAGTGGCAACTGCTGGATCAATTGTATCAACTGAAGCAACACGTACAGTAGCCACCACTTCTACGGCAACAGCAACAACAACAAAAACCACAGAAACAACATCATCAGTATCAACAAATGCAACAAATATTATTGATTGTAGAAATAGTTGTAGTAATAACGATGCTAGTCAACAAAAAGTATTACAAAATAATTGTTCAATAATAAATACACCAAAAACACATGTTTATGGTGACGATAATAGTGCAAATATTGGTGATAATTTTGTCGAATTATGTGATCAACAAAAATCCAGAGGCTTAACACTTTTACAATGGATATCAGCTAGAGAAAATCAAAATTCATTAAAAAATATGGCTGAAAATTGTTCAAGGGGTCTTGAAATGTTTAACGATAAAGCAATGAATACATTAAAATGTAATGTAGAAAATGCTATTGAGGCAGCCGAACAAGACGACATGAAAACAATTAAAGGACTCGAAAGTCGTTTATGTAGTTTAGAAAAATTAATGTTCGATGCCAAAAAAACAGTTCAAGATCAAAGTGAATTGGCCACAGCATTTCAACAAAATCAAAATCGTGCTAGTAATTTAGGGGATGCATCAATTTTACCTGATTTATGTACATCACATTGTAGTCAATTATTAGTTATGTTAAAAAATCATAAATTTTTACGGGACATTCGCCGGCGAATATCAAAGGCTAAAGAAGAATTAGGAACAAATTTATATCAACGATTAAAATTTATTGTTTATATTGAGAATCGTATGAGTGACTTAGATAATAAATTATTATTTTATCATCGTAATTTAAGACGTGTTCAACGTCATCTTATTATAATAGAACAAATTCATCATGCACCCATTATGTATGTTACAGCCATAACAGAAGTTGTACGACGCAAAACATTTTCTAATGCATTTTTACGGGTAAGTGTTTTTAAATAATAATGATAATAATTATGATAATGCTAATTACATGTATAATTATATATATATTTTTTTTTTTTGTTATTTCCTTAGTGGGCTGCTGACTTAGCAAACCGATTATTATCATATTATGACGATGAATTAATGAGACGCCAAGAATTTACGTCAATTTTTGAAGGACATTTTTTAAATAGACTATTTCCAGGCATGGAAGATATGCCACCAGCATTTGCAACACAAGCTCCAGCCATATTTGATGCTAGTTTACCAAATTTATCTAAAACAGGTATATTTTCATATTTATTAATCGGAATATTAAAAATAAATAATATAACTTCAATGGTTTGTGATGGAATGGAAAATCTGATTAGCAATATCTTTTTTTTTGAAGTATTCTAAATTATGCCAACATAGGATCAATTTATCAAGAATTGATCAAGAAGTGTTGCTTTTTATGTACACAGATCGATTGTAAACATACATCGAATCAATTCGACACAAATTTTGACAAATGCATTCCATTTTGCAATTCGTTCCTTGTTATGTGTAATGTAATGCACTCACTGTATAAGTAATCAGTTTTGTAGTAAATAAATACATTCTTAAAATCAATTTGGTTACTCGTTAGAGAGTTAAAAAATAAGATCCTACTAGTATACTCGTTTCCACAATGTTGTGTCACCGAATATACTTGGTGGTGTCAGGCAACAAATTGTTTTCCTACTCGAAAATAGTACATATCGGTCAGCTAATGTTCTGTATACATCCGAATTACAAATGGTAAATATAATAGTTATGTATTATAATTATAACGCAATACTCTATTCTATTCACAAGAACAATTTTAGAACAAATTATTTCCTTCGATGAACATAATTGGGAAACTGTCGTAATATTACTCATTATAACCGAAATTATATTAATTAATGATCAATTTAATATATACTTTTCAGATGTACAAGCACTCTCTGGTCAGTTGTCAGATGTAACATCTAAAATTGAGCAAACAGATTTAAGTGCTGTTATCGATTTCTTTACAATACGAACGCCAAATAATAAAATTGAAGAAATCAGTTCAATTTCTAATGATAAACCAGTTGTAAGTGGTGGTGGCGCCGAATTTGAAATGAATTTACCCAGAATTTTAGATGTACATAGTCACTTAAAAGAGTAAGAATTTGTTTCTTTTTTTTGTTTTTTTTTTTAAATTTAGTAGTATTTTTGGAATATAAAAGAAAAAAAAAATTACAATTACACAACTGTAATGCGGTAAAATATTTCCAAAAATAAAACCATGTATTTATAAGAAATTTTAAATAATTGTGTCAATTAAATGAACATATTTTTGTAGTGGTTGCGATTCTGAGACAGACACAGAAGAATTTGAAAAAGTCGATCAAAGTCCTATTGATCGTCGTCAAATATCATCATTGGCAGCAATAGAGACACCAATAATATCGTCAACATCAAATTGTATCAAACCGGAAATGACAAATATTAGTACATCAACTGAAAAAATTACAACACACAACATAGAAACATTAACAGAGGTTCGATTAATTAACGAAAATTTAGGTTCTGAATTTGTTTATGATAATATTGTAAATAGAAAACCTTTAAGTTATTACTCAATTCAAACCAATAATAATTATAATAATAATCAAAGTAATAATAATAATAATATTAATAATAATAGTAATAATAATTTAACCGATACCACCAGTAATAACAATATCAATAATATTAATGGTAATAATAATTTTCTAAATAATATTAATCATCCACCTAAAAAGCCGATTCGTATTAATAAATTAACAACATCAAAATCAATAACAATGGATAATACAATATTATTGCCATCTATTCCCGAAATTCATTCACCAAAATTACCATCATCCCCAAATAAATCCACAAATTTTTTATCTCCTGAATCTAGTTTTTCTGATAATAATGATAATTTAATGGGTCACCATCAGCCGATATTAATAATTTCAATCAATAATAATAATAATAACAATAATAATAATAATAATATAAATAATGATAATAATTCGAGTAACATTAATATTAATGATAATAGTAATTGTAATAAAACACATCCATATCCGTTAGTAATGACTGATAATTTAATTGATAATCACATTGATGATCATCAGGGGCAACAATATCGACGACGCGATCAAGATTGTGAATTTATCAATTCAGAATTTTATATAGACGAATCGTTACCATCAAGTTTAAATGATATCAGTGATCGTCAAGAAGATCATTTATATTTAAAAGAATTAAAATGTGAATATAGTTCTGATGATATCAATCAAATGGTTTTGATGGTGGCCGGTGGTGGTGGTAGTGGTGGCAGTTTCAGCGCCGATGGCACTAAACATCGTAAATATAGTAATAATTGTGATCATGAGAATCGATCATCATCTGCAAGTATTAAGCAGTTACCAGATGATGCTGATGCTGTTTTATTTTTGTTGCAGGTACTTTGTCTGCATAAATTAATAATGAATTACAAAATATATATTAAGTATATATATTTACATACCTACATATATATTTTTTGAATTGATATTTTGTTTAAGTTCGCCGTTTTTGATTTTTTTTTTTTACCATTTTACGTTAATATTCATGATCGAATTTTAGTTTTTTTTTTATTTTTGTTTTTTTGTTGAATATTTTATTTGAATAATTATTTGATGACTTTATCGAATATCTGTTTAAAAATATAAAACAATTACTTAAATGTTTTAATTGTATCCAGCAAAGATATTACTGGATATTATTCTGTTTGACTGATCGCAGATCTACTTATATGTAACCATCAATGTCAAATGGTACAAAGTGTCAACCCAAATAAAATGACAGTACAAAGAATAGGGTTTAACATCCAGGATATTTGTTAGTAATATACCTTTCAGTGTCGCGAATACTCCATTTCATTTACAGAATTAATTTAAGGTCATTAAATTATTATTATTATTATTATGATTTTTTTTTATTATTATTAATTAAAATAAGTTTGCAGCTTTATTATGGTGACCCATTATATATTAGATATAAAAATAAACATATCAATTTCCAAATATCCCAGTTATATCCAAATTATCATCTCTATAACAAATTCATCCTTGAAAAATATTTTTATTTCCAAATAACTTTTTGGTTTTCTTTCAGTAATTTGAATTTTTTTTTCTATTTATTTTTAAAACTCTATTATCATAGACAAGAAATTTTTGAAAAATTTCATTTCTGAAATAAATTTTTGTTTTATTTATTTTTCTTAATTAATTTTTATTTTTATATTCTCTTATTTTATTTTTTCAATCAAATAAAATACAGGATAATTTAGGAACAACACGCTTAGAATTGGAACATGTTAAATCGTTATTAAAAAAAATGTGTCAATTATCATTTGAATCAATAGCATCACTTAGAGAACAATTGAAAAATTTAGGTAATAATTCGACAAATGATCTTACCGATTTAAATGATAAATTACATAAAATAACAAAAACATATAAACATATTCAACATGAAACTGAAATTCATGAGCGTGAAATTGTAAATAGTTTAACAGTTGATCACGAATTAGAATTAAATGATATTAAAAAGTGTTTAGCCAATAAAGATGATGAAATTCAATCTTTAAAATGTGATAAATTAGATTTAGAACAAACAATTTCATCAATTTTATTGGCCCATGAACAAGAAAAACTAAAATTACGTGAAACTGTTAGTGATTTAAATAAAAAAATTGAAAATATTCAATTAAAAAATAGTGATATTTTAATGTTAAAAGATAAAAAAATAAATGAAATAAGTGAACAATTAAAACGTGAACATAAAACGGAAATTGAATCGTTACGTTGCCGTTTTAAATTAATGACCAATATTGAACGTTCACCATCGGACACAAGTTTAGAAAAAATTGAACGTCCCGATGTCATCGATTTACATGCACATGATTCAATATTAATGTATACCAAAGAGGACATGTTAATGGAACGTGACTTAGCTGTAAAAATTGCTATCGAACGTGAACGTGCCGCAAAACCAAAATGGGATTCAACAACATCATTGAATGCCATTTCATGTGGTGGTTCACCAAAATCACCGACAACAGCTAGTCACGACCTATTCAGACGTATATTGGAAGATAAAGATCGTTTGCTCGATTCGTTACGCGAACGTGAACAAATTTTAACCAAAGAAAATTTCCATTGTAAGGAAATAATAAATACGTTAACCGATTCCGATATGAATTCCAGTCATTTAGCAACAATACGTGAACAAATGGATCTGTTGCAAAATGATAAATTGAAATTGGAACAAGAATTAAATATGGAGAAATCGAGACGTATTGAAATGGAAAGTTCAATTGCTGGAATAAGAAAGTAAGTATTAATATTTATACATGATTATGCCATTTTATAATATACATCTGTTGCTTTAAGATTTGAGAAGTTAAATGATCATAAAAATTGTAACATAAATACTTATCGATACTGACACATCAAATATCGTTAATATGTTCATACATTATTTCATCAATAATATTTATCTTTATAATTGCAGTCTTACAATGGATACGTCAACAAATACAATAGGTAGCAGCTCAAGTACAGGATCTCAAAAGAGATCAACATGTCCTAGAAATTGTGTTAATATTGAATCTTGTGCAAAAGGTGATTTAGTACTGGTTAATTGGAATAATACACATCGCCAATTTACACTTGTTCAGGTAATATTTATTTTCTGTTTTTTTTTTTTTTTCTTCTCCAATTGTGCAAATTAATTTCATGCTAAAATATGTATTGAGTCATGTATTTTAATTAGTATTTTTTTTTTTTTTGTAACACTAATAAACATTAGGAAGCATCAATACTTTATTTTCTACATGCCGATAGTCAACAAGCACTTAATTTAACTGCACCCGGACCAGATACAAGTCTTCCAAAAATTTCACATGCAATTGGTCGGGTTATTGACAAAGAATATTGTCATGCTAGAAAAGATGAAAATCGTTATAAAGTGTTACGTGGCACAAAATTTTATCGTGTCAAAGTTCGTCCACGTTCACCAACTCGTACGATTAGTGATGGTGCCAAATCTGGTGGCAATCAAAACAACAAAACAATTGAAGGTAGGTAATTAATAGTTATATTTTATATTCTTATTTTAATTAAATTATAGTAATTATTATTGGTGGGTGGTGTATTGAATGGATTATGTTCGACAAACATGTAAATGTTGCTCTTAACATATCCATTTGCATTATCATCGACGATTAAGGAATATGTCAATTATGACATGAATGTTTTGTTTTGTAGATTTAAGAACTCATCAATAAATTTTATTGCTTTGACATTACATGCATCACTCTAGCCACATTATTTAAATTTTTAGCCCAATAATTATATATTTGAGGAAACTAATGTGGTTTGTCGATTTCACAATACACATGGTATTGTGAAAACATCAAATTAATATCGTAATGCGCCATTTGGAAAGTTTAAAATAATTTTTTGAAGATGTAATTTTATTCGTTTTTTTATTGTTTTTTTTTTTTTTAGCAACTGAAAAACCATCAACAGTCAGTCGTTCTGGAAGTACTCACCTCTTAATTGATTCATTTGCACAAACTGATATGCTCTTAGATAAAGTTACTGAGGATAGCTCAACATCGTCAACAATTATCTCTGAAGATATGGTTGATTCTGGAGTTCTACCACTTCAGAAAAGTAATTATAAGGAACGTAATATCAGTGTGACCGAAGAAGAGGAACCAATATCATTGACATGTGAACGCTTCCGATATATTAGCGTTAGTGAAGAGGATGAAAATATTCTGGAAGATTCCAGATGTGAGGTTAGTAGAAAATGATATTTTTCAAAATTTATTTAAATAAATTGTTTTTGGTGAAATCAGTAAAAGAAATATCATCTTATTTATCGATTGCACATCAAACTATTACTGGTTGCAAAAAATAATGTTGGGTGATGTTTTAATAGAATTTTTAACAAGTTTTTTTTTTTTTTTGTTTTTTTTTTATTTGTTTTTATTTTTTGATAATATAATAAATAGTTTTTTAAATAATTTTAAAACTATAAATGATCTCTTTAATACGATTTTTTTTTCTCTCTTTTATTTAAAAATATATTTTAAAATTATTGTTCATATTGCTAAAGGTGGTTGGTTGGTTTAAATTAAAACAATAGAAAATAAAATAAAATTTACATAATTTTAAAAAGATCAAATTTTTAAAGTTATAAATGCTTGATGATTTTAACAATTTTTTTAGAAACATCGAGAGAATATATATATATATATACATATTTAAAATTATTTAATTATCTTTTGTAATTTGCCATTTGCTATAATAATTAACAATCAGAAAGTTGTTTTAAAAATAATGTAATTGTTATTTGGAATAGAAGAAAGCATGTAGAAAATACGCTTAATATACAATTCTTCTATTGATCAAAAATTTTGCATATACACATCCAAGGATGAAAGGTTCTTGCTATATAATTTGAACTTTTGATACATTCCAATAGATAATTGAAATTGTATAGTTCAAAAGTATTTCATAATTACATATTTAATGGTTATAACTGTTTTTGAATTTAAATGCTATCATTAATTTACATTATCAAATGTTTGTTTTTGTTTAAACAACAAATTGTCTATTATCTTATATATATATATATATATAATAATTGTGGCGTAATCATTTTTAATTATAATATTGGATTATATAAAGCCACGCATAGGATATCAACGAATCACCACAAGCGATTATGATTTCTGGCCAGCAACTTCATTTCATTTCACATCTTACCTCTGGTATCAGCTTTCTTAATCACTGTTTTCCAACATTTTATTTTTATTCGACATGATAAATCGTCGACCGAACACCTCAGTGTACGGTCGATCAAATTCCAATTTTCTTTGTCTACGTATATATCGCCTTAAACTCACCCTAGAAAAATTAGATTTCCCGCATGTGATTTGAATTTGCAGTGACTTGTGTTTGACTTGCAAAATTTTCGAAATGTTTACGCTTATTTTGCACCCAACACCCGTATTCAATTGGCTTGATATTTTTTTGTTTGATACAAATACGTAAAACTATTAAAACGAGTATATATGTAATTTCATTATAATTGTTAATTTAATTTTGTTATTCGATTCACATTTGCTTTTCACTTCATTATATTATCATCTATTCTTCTAATATATTCATTCACTTCTATCAAGCGCTACACAATTATTTTTTTTCTTTCTATATATTCGTACAATTACATTTATTAATTTGTTTAATGTGCAATCTTGATTTAAGTGATAGAAACCTAAGTGAAAAAAAAAAACTTCAATATCACATCGAATCAAACCAAATCATTTTAAATGTTTAGGCAATTGCAGAAAATACCCTTCATAAATCAACTGCTGCTATTAGAATTTTATATTCATTTGATAAAAGTACAATTGATCAAGATGAATCTGATGAATTTCGATCACTTGAATCTAAAGATGAATTAAATTCTTCATTCTAGCTGTTTAATAATTAAATGCATATACAACAATAAAAATATTAATAATAATAATAATAAT
>JANSTX010047540.1:0-12027 GCA_027564355.1 Penthetria funebris | reverse complement strand
CGCTTCAAGATGGATTTCGCAAGTCCGCAAGCACTATATATGTACCAAGAAAAGGTATTTACGTTAAATTTATAATTTATTAATAATGCGTTTTTATGCATTTTTGTAGTTTTGTTTTCATATAAATTTAGACCTGAAGTATTTTGATACAGTTGAAAGTAACTGAATATGCTTATTTACTTTGATATTAAGATTTGAACTTTTACTATGTTTTGCATT
Source organism: Penthetria funebris (assembly GCA_027564355.1). Classification (NCBI taxonomy): domain Eukaryota; kingdom Metazoa; phylum Arthropoda; class Insecta; order Diptera; family Pleciidae; genus Penthetria; species Penthetria funebris. Next base: position 11,808 of record JANSTX010047540.1, on the reverse strand, counting down.
TTATTTCACATGTTTTACCATGTAAATTTTTAATATATAAATCATATACACTAGTATTATATGTTCGATCAATAGCATAGTTTATGTCCAACATATTATATAGCACTAATATTTTTGCAGATTTGCTTTTATAATATTTTCTTTTATTTATCTGTTTTTTTTTTTTTCATAACAATTTGTAACTTAATAAACTGAGTATAACCATTAATTAACCTATAAAATAAAAGATTATTTAAAATAAAGTCATAACAACTTGTACTAAATACACAAATAATCGAATATTTTTCTTTTATATATAACTAAAATATTTTATGTATTGTTCATAATTTTAGTTGGTCGTCCAAGACTCAATCGTCCACTACAAATACCAGAAAGAAAACAAAATCTAATTGCACAACCTACAAATGAAGCTTTAGATATGGCAATTTCAAGTATTCTACCTAATAAAGAGAAACAATCAGATAATGTAATTGAACTAAATAAAAATATTTCATATGAAACAATACAATCGAATGCAATATCAAAATTAGAAATTCGTTCAATTCAAATACCAAATAATATAAAGGACAACAATAAACATACTATACAAACATCAAATATAAGTAAACCAGTACAAAAAGTAAAAGTATTACCACCAAATCAATTTGTACAACTTAATCCACCACCTATAAATACACAAAAAATTTATACAATCAAATCAAAATCATCACAATTGCAATATCCTGTTTATACTGTTAAATCTTCACAATCAAATATTGTCGTCAGTGAATCAAATATGCAACGTGCAAATAAAGTTATAACAGTTAAATCAACTGGGACACAACAGAATAAGTCACAATCGACTCAATTGGTAATTAGTCCCACAAAATACACAATTGTTAAACCATCTATTGTTAATACTATTGCGACACCAAAGTATACAACTATTCAATCATTAAATAGACAACCACCAGATTTATCAACAACAAATATTTTTGATATTCCAATTGTATTTGCTGACAATGATGGAAATATACAAGAACATAATACATCATTAGCAACAAATAGCATAACAAATTCATCTTCAATTATTATAACAACTGCTCAAAATCAATCACTTATGGATAATACAATTGGGCAGCAACCATCGCCAATAGTATCCCAATCACAACAGTCACAATCCATACAAAATCGTAGTATCGTCATAAATAGTTTACTAGCAAATACTAGTAATAATAATAATAATAATAATAATAGTAATAAAACAAATAAAGTAGTATTAATTAATCGTAATGCAGTTAAAGCGGGTGGTCAAAATATTATATCAAAAGTTGGTATGCCACCACTTAAATATAGTAAAGTGATTGTATCAAATCCTATTGCAAATACAACAACAACAACATTTAAACCGAATACAACAACATTAACATCATTTAAACCGATATCATCATCAACACTTACACCATTTAAATCAACCATTTCAACATCAACAACATTCAAACCAACAACAATAACACCATCAACACTTTCAACATCTACATTCAAATCAAATACTGTAACACCTTCGACGCTAGCAATAGGCACCAAAATTGAACTTGTAAATAATTCAATCACTGGTAAACAATCAACAACAATTAATTCACCAACACTAATTTCATCAAATCAAACTAGTAAATATCAACCAATTATTATAAATGTAGATTCTGATAAAAATACAATTAAAAATATGATTAAAGTTGGTGATACACAAATTAAACCAACAAATACCATTTTAATTAAACCAGGTGGTTTAAGGCAAATGCCAATGCTTAAGCCGGGCATTTTAAATCGTAATCTTACTGTTAGGAAAGTTGTTAATATTGTTCAACAGAAACCATCAACTGATGTACTACCTAAAAGTAATTAATTAATTATTACAATAAATTGTACATTATACTTATATTTAAAATTCATAATAAATTCGGGTTTTATTTGTTTTTATGAAATTTGTAACAAATCTCAATTAGGTATATGTATGGGGTAATACAATAATGGACGCTATGAATAAAATTATAAATTTTAAGAAAAATTGTTTGAATTATTTTTTTTAAATCGGATTTTAATTGCCATTTTATTTACTTGAATTTTATTTTTAATTTGTGTGAATAAACTTTTGTAGTAATCTACCGAAAATGGTTATAGAATGGGAAATCAAGTGATCAGTATCATTTGTTATGCATACGATGCTATTGCAAAAATTGAAGACAATTTGCAATGTCTATTATTTACATTTAAACAAAATGTGGATGAAAACAAAATTAATTGTTATAGCCAAATAACCAATAAGATCTAAACTAGTGGTAGATAACATACCAATTGAATAAGTTAAGAGCTACTGTTACTTGGGTGCAGAAACAAGCAGCTATCAAAATGTTACTGCAGAAATTCGCTATCAAACCAACATGGCTGCATCAATATCTCTGGATGCCTTCGTGACATCATTTGGGGAAACAAGTTTATGTTGCTAAAAAGTAAAGTACGAATTTATAAAACATGCGTTACATTTGCAGTAATACGTGCAGAACTAAACAACTTATGAGGACAACAAAAATGATTATCTTACGTACAATCACCATTCATTCACTCAGAGATAGAATCAGAAGTGATCGCAAATATTGCAACACCAAAGTGGAACACATTTTTCAGTTGGTAAATTTCAATTGTGGTTATATTAGTAATTCCCATATTTGATGATACATTTCATATTATAACTACATGAAATCTGTCATGTCGGTCGATCATATTATTTTTAATTTTGTATAAGTAGGCTCATTTTCATAATTCATAATAAATGACGATTCAGTTGATGATTTAAACTAAATAAAAAAAAACATTAATGTTTAAATCAATACAAGCGATTAGGCCAACAATTTGTATAATTACATCTAAACGTAGTTTATTAACTTTTATCTACAATGCATTTAATTTTGTTGACATTGATCGTCTTAAAATGGTTGGACCAGATCGTTTATGTGCGGAATGGATTTTAAAAAATGGAGGCGCTGTTCGATTTATATCAAATTCAAATATATTATTAAATGATTATAATTTATTGCCAAACGAAGATATTTTATTCTATTTAAAAGAAATTGATGCCACAAATTCATCAATAATGGATTTGGGTTTCTATCATTTAAAAAATTGCAATTTCATTGATAAATTAATATTAAAAAATTGTAATCATATGGAAAATAATGCATTAATGAAATTAAAATTTATAAGTAATTCTCTTTTACATTTAGAAATATCAAAATGTTATAATATTGAAAAAAGTGGAATACTTTCACTCTGCCAATTAGTTAATTTACAGAAATTAATTTTAACAGATTTATTTAAAATTGACAAAGCAATTATTTTGAAACTTAATAGAGAATTACCAAAATGTATAATAGAATATCAATAAAATGAACAAATAGAAAACATTTTGATTAATTTACATTAATTCGGATATTGTTTATTTATATTTTAATGCTTACAAATATACAAGTTGGTCTGAAAATTAATTTTTCAAAGATTATAATTATGAAGATTGGTACGACGATATCATGTTAGTGCAGAAATAGAGGAATTCAAATATTTGGAAATAAATATGTATTTGTAAAATAGTGTGCCAATCGTCGTAAATTGATAATAAAATCGCAATTTGCGTATTTTTAAGACTTTTGGTCCTATCTGATCCTGTCTGCCCAAATGCAATATCAAACGAGAGTTTGTGGAAACTGGGCAAATCGCACTCTATTAGATTATTATTCAGTGTAATAAAAGAGCCGATCGTTCAAGAACAAAAGTTGCGAGTGATTGTTTATTGAAGATTCAATTTCGAGTTTATGGACAATGATGACTGTTCGTTAAAATGACGATACATAAAATATCTTAAACAATTTTCATTGTTTAAATTTATTTAAATTGTTGACAAGATTACAATAACACAATTTTCTTTTATTTATGGCAATTTGATTTTGCTGATCTGTTTTAAAGTCTTTTTAAAAATAGCAAGATTATAGCTTAGTGCCATCTATCTATACAAATAAGTCTTCTGTTGAGACTTTAAGCTAGTATAGCGAATGTTTTCAAATCAATTAATAACTATCTATTATTTTAATTAATTATTTATTCATTTTTTATATACATTCAGTAAGTAAAATAATATTTTATGGTGCATAGAACTTAAATATTATCACGAAATTAAACATTATTCTTTTAAAATTATTTTTGTATAAAAGTTTACCAATTTTAAATTATCAATCAAAAATATAAGAGTAATATAAATATAATTATTTTTTTTCGAAATCAATTAGAAAAATATCTACTAAAATTTTAATTGCAATTTATATATTTTTGAATATATATTTTGTATATTAATTTGCAAATAGTTATACGGTACTGACGAAAAACATAAATTAGATAATACTATTAAAAACGAAAAACAAAAACAATATTTATACACGACAACCGCAATCCGGTTGCCGTATAATTCTTGGTCTATTTTGTAAACCTCTTACTGTTGAATCACCATATTGTATGCCGCTACCAATTCGTTCCGGATCAAGTTCACCCGTTTCCATTTTAGCTAAAATTGTCTTTGAACATTTTAAAAATGCTTCTTCAACATTTTCACCAGTTTTAGCACTGGTTTCTAAAAATATTAACTCTGAAAATTATTGCAAAAAATAATATCATATTTACTATTATTGAATTCCATTAATTTATTCTTATACCATTTTCTTGAGCAAAATTACTGGCTTCTAAAAATGTAACTTCTCTAGCTTCTTCTAAATCTTTTTTATTGCCAACTAATAAAATAACAATATTTGGACTTGCCAGTGTTCTTGCGTCATTTAACCAATTTGATAATGCATTAAAAGAATCTCTTGTTGTTGTATCATAAACTAATAATGCCCCAGCTGCACCTCTATAATATGATCTTGTCACAGATCGAAAACGTTCTTGTCCGGCTGTATCCCAAATCTGTAATTTTACCGATTTTCCACCGACATTTACAATTCTTGATCCAAATTCAACACCAATTGTATGTGAACTAACATCTTTAACTGGAGACAATCGACAATGTTATAATACATTATTCAATATAAATTAAATAAACTTACATTTGTTGTCAATAAATTGATGTAATAAGCAACTTTTACCACTCCCAGCGCTACCAATAATTAAAAACTTGAATAGATAATCTAGTGTAGACATAATACAAAAAAAAAAAACAAAAAAAAATAATTGGTTTAAAACACCAGCAAGAAAACAGAACTAAATAATTCAATATTTACCATATGATTCAGACATTATTCTTTAAGTATTAAGTAAATAATTTAAACATAAAATATATTAAAAATAACCACGTAGTTAATAAACAAAAATATAGAACTGTATTGACATTACTTTATCAGCCGCCATTAAATGAAACAACTTTAAATAGAACTATATGTTTATATGGAATGTAGCAATAGTTCGTTCAAAGAGTACGTTCATATGAATAAACATAAACTATTTTTTGTGGCGAATAAAGAGACAGCAAGTGGATTTGTATCCCTAATTAAATTTTCATATATATTCGAGGATTGTGTCATGATTATTACTGTAACTTTATTATTTATTTCCAAATAAATAATGTATTTTAATACGTTGATTTCTTCGGTAATTTGCATATATTAATATAGTTATGTTATATTCTTTTCTTTTATATTAAACTTACACAGTGTTTTAAATATAATAATCTAATTTATATGCATAGACGTAAAAGCAATAAAATATTTTCTTCTATTACTAGTTATATTTATAAATATATACATTCAAGTTGATACACATAATAATAAAAAATCTTAAATATATAACCATATTCAACAGAGTAACTTCTGATACTAATTTGTCATTCTAGTGCAACGATGATGATACTACACACTAGTTATACATACTACACCTTTAAAATTGTACCAACGATAGGTGCTTTTCAAAATATCAGACGTGTTTTACAGACAAAAAATTTAGTATTTCATCGCGGTTGGGTGTTTCGGTTTAATCTGTAATTTTTTATATACCAGAATTAAATATAAAATAGCATGTCCACTGGAAACTAGTCGAAATTAAATTTAAAACTACATAAATCAATTAATTTAGCAAGAATAAAACAAATAATTAATTTAACATATCATCCTTAATTATCTTTATAAAAAAAAATCATACATCAACAATAATGTTCATAACTATATTATAATCGTTTACAAATAGATGAAAGCAACGAATGGACGCATTTTCTTACCATCAAAAATTCCAAAACGTAATATATTTGGATATTTAAGAATTGCATTTAATAAAGTTGATGATGATCGTTTAAGAGAAGTTGGACCAGATCGTTTATGTGCAGAATGGATATTAAAAAATGGTGGATTTGTACGTTTTACAGGTGAAAATAATCTAACCACAAATTATAATTCATTACCGAATCAATATGTAAAAAAATATTTGATTGAAATTGATGCCACCGGCTCATCCATTATGGCAATTGGTTTTGATCATTTTAAGAATTGTGATAAAATTAAGAAAATTAATTTACATCAATGTACACATATGGAAAATGAAGCATTACAAAAACTTTGTATTTTAAATAAGTCTCTGATTGAATTACAAGTTTCCGAATGTTTCAACGTTAATGACAGTGGTCTTTTAACATTAAAAGAACTTACTAATTTAAAGAAACTTATTATTTTTGGTTTACCATATGTAAAGGATATGAATATAATTGAACAGCAATTAAAAGTAAATTTGCCAAATTGTGAGTTAGATATTAATAAGTGATAATTGTAAATGAGATTATTATTGATTCTATTTGAAATTGTATAAAGTTATATTTTAATATATTGAAATTGTTATGTATTTTGCGTTAAGTTTAAATTCATTGTAATAACTTTACTATAAAAAGAAAATGCAAAAGCAGTCGCCTAAAACTGTGATGTTGTACGACTGACTGCCTAACGTTGAAATAAAGCACTATTTTAAAGATCATTGCGCGGCACACTTGTTGCATGATAATGTATTAAGGAGAACTGATAAATGTGTTTTTTTAATTTTATCAATTATGATAGGAAACAATGAATTTTCAGTGATGACGCATGGAATTTAATACTATCACGTCCACTTCAATCCAGTAATGACTGTTTGAGAAATTTACAGATAAACAGATAAGTATAACATGAATATGTGCATAGTTGAGACAGGCTATATGGATATTTAAAGACTCTGCGGAATAAAATACGTCATCGGAGTTGGCGCTGATAATATTGCGTTATAAATGTTAGAAGTGCACTTCGGCACCATCGCTTTAATGATGATTATTCCGACTGAATGGAAAGTAAAGGGGGGTTGATAATGAAAATGACAAATAAATATAACCTTAGTATATGTAAAAACGAGCGTGACATTACCTCACTAAATACTACAAACAAGAGGGCTTGATTATGTACATTTCAGTTATTAGACAGAGATGCATTTAAAATCAAATTGTTTGTCTATGTTATTGCGTGGCTACGAGTCGTGAAAACCGACGAATATAATCAAATTGGTAGCAGATCTCAATGCAATGGACACGATTATTAAACGATAAAAATTATATCTTAAGATATGCGCTATACAGAAAACCTGGTTGACCTTGTTGTTCATAGCAGCCTTGATGCAGAAGTTCAGTAGCCATAGCAATGAGACGAGCCAAAACACACAGATAAGAACAAATATTTTAAAACAAAAATTTTATCGAATGTACTTCATTCGTGGTTCATAAAGATGGTTCAAGACCAAGTACGAGAGAATACCTAAATCTACTATAGTATAACCTCTCAAATAAATATAGAGATGCTCATAATACATAGGCAATTCATTCTCGTCTGAATAAAAAAAAAGTCAGTAATTTTATTTTTCTATTAAATGGTTACGTCCGGTATTGCCTATGCATACACTCGTATACATATGCGGTAAATGTCTGTTTAAATGAGACTAGATATCAGAGCGGAGTCTATAAATCAAGTTCATGGTGTGTCAGTTCGGTATTGTTCAACTAAAAATGTAAACCTGTACATAACATGGGTACATTCGACAGTACTACGTTGCCAATATGAATGTAACACATCAAATATCAAATGTAAGCTCAAACAAATATAATTAAAATTTACCTACTGGGAATTATAAAATCAATTATTTGATTATATATGTTGTGTATTTCATTAGAGTGGTGCATAAGTTCCAAGCTACCCAAATAAAACTGTGTGATAAATGTACAACATTTAATATGACCATACAAACACATGTACTTCATCGACAATTCAAAGGTTTAGATGACTTGGGTGCACCAAATTTCACAACCATTTGGATGACAAGTAAGGTACTGATACAACTATTATCTACGAATTTGGTGTTATCTTCATACTACTAAATTACACAAAAGGAACTTGAGCACAATTGTTTACATTAGTATAAAGAAAATAATCAAAATCAATTACTTGTGATAATTTGTTAAAATTCCACCTAAAGTAAAAGTATTTATTTTAAAAGCATCTTGCACTAAACCGAGATATTCTATTCATCATTATTTATTTTAATTCTAACTTTTTGTGATTTGTACATTTGTAAGGTAATGAAAACATTATTTTATTGACAAACATACGAAAATAAACAATTTATTTAGAAAAGAAAAATATAATAACCATGTTTGACATTTTATGAAAAAAAAAAAATATAACAAAACTTAACGCTAAAACAAATGTAACAAAGAATATTGGTGTCAAATCTATATTCGATGTATTCGCGATGAGTCATATTACGTTTTTTTTCTTCAACAAAATGTATAATAAAAATATTTAAATGATATTGTTATTGCAAATTAAGTAATTATTTTAAAATAAAATGTACTATTTATTATTATGAAATAAACAATTAATTTGTTATGGTATGAAACTTTGCTAATAAATTCACATTTTTGAATTTTATATTTAATTGCTAATTTTATATTTTATTGCTAATAAATTCACATTTTTGAATACATTCTAGAATGTAAAAATATTCTATTTACAAGTAAATTATAAACAACAATAAATAAAAAAAAGGGAAGAAAATACAAAATTTTCAGAACTGGTGGCAGTGGTTATATTATCTTCGTTAACAAAAGAAACATATCCTGCATTGCGTTTTATTCAACATATAGAAAAAACTAATAACATTTTTGTGGATATGTTTTTGTAATTTCATAAATAATTATAAAGGATTACAAATTGACTGCGAATTCAATCAATAAACATACGGTTGAGTTAATTTTAGCGAAATAATGACAACAAATTATATTAACTGGTCATTCTTACATCTTTAGTAAATTACAGCAATTTCTCAAAGAGTATTTTTACTTTTTTCTATTTAAATTGACTACACCACTTGTTCAAGTAGGTTATTAACCTTTTTTTTTTTTTTTTAATATTCATCTAATTACGGGGTACTCATTTATTATCACCCACTATGTCGGAGTAGATAAAATTTTAACCTACGAGTACCTATATATAATGACAGAGAAATGATAATATTTAATCCGTAGTACATGAATTGGCAAGTGGCGAATGGAGTGACCGACTATCATTGAAGTTAGTCAATCAATCTATACTTCCACGCTGTATCACCGGTAATTCGATTACAGTATATGCCAGTAACGGCGTGTGATCGAGGCTAAAAACATGGTGGTAATGTCGTGTTTGCCGACTGGTTGAAAAAATAACTCAACAACAAACTATGTAGCTGGAGATTTATGCACCACTTTATTGAAAGATTCAAAGGTATAACCGGATAATTATGATTGATCCTATAATTTCCAGTTGGCAAATTTCAATTATAGTTGGCTGAGTTTAATTTTGTTACATGCATATTTGATGATATTAATTGGAATGATGATATTAATGTGAAAAGAATAGTGTGTGTACGAACATTAATTTCATTCCATTGGACTATATGGTGACAACTATCGAGTGAAATTCAGAAACATGTACTTAATGAATTATATAGTATATAATATAATATCATATAATCAATCAAGCGCACTTAGCATATCGGTCACCTACTTAGTGTGTTTGTCCTAGGTTACCTTACATTGGTGTAATTTTACTTTTCCAATTTCAGTTTGTTGTTGGAATTCTGTTGCCGGCCTATGCGCCCTTAAGGCGTAATGGTTTTATTGATGATGACAACAACTCAAAATCAGTACACAGTTGACAATCCAAGAAGGCAAGCATAGACAATATTACAGAAAATTTTGATTAAATTACAAATATTTGGAATAAATATTCATTATTGTTAAGACCTTTTTTGTTTTTCAATTCGGTACCTTCAAACTTGGTAATTCATCTCCATATATTTGCATTGACTGAAAATCATTTATAAATAAAACGCGTTAATAGACCCTGATTACCTACACACTGCTTGCCACAATTTGAATGATTAATGTCTGCCATAACGTTCACTCAAGTCCGTATTTTGCAATATAATTTACCGGTCGCCTAAGTGTATCACCAATCTTCCACTATCTTAGATTGACAATTTTATTCATCGCCTCAAGATCTGCTAGTGTCCACAAATTTTTGTTTGATCTTGCATTTATCCAGAAAATTTTTATTATGCGAACATTTTTAGAATGCAATTTTTTTTTAGTACCTATTGGTGTAAACCTAAATTTGTGACTCGACTCGATGTTATTTCTCACCTTCCAAGATTCGCAGCCACACAATAGTACAGGCAAGCTATTAGTTTTTAAATCGTAAAACTTTAGATTTTTGACAACCGCCAGACCCCATTCAGCGCACCACCATCAATTGAAATGCTGCTGTACGAAGTTTTGATTTAAAATGATATCACTTGGTCAACTGGTGATTTTCTGTTCATCAAATCATATCAGCCAGTAATGGTGTAAATCCTATATATTACTAGATGTCGATATGTATTTAGTAAAGTCATACATACAGTTTTTGGGAGAAACTTAATCAGAGTTGATTTACTATGAATCATGTCCTGATTGCGGTCAACATGACAATTCAATAGTTACTATGCCCACTAAAAATATGTGACTACATTGATTTCTCCACTTATCTTCCGTTTCAGGACGAGAATATACATATTAGTAAAATTTTGATTAAATATATAATAGCATAATCTACACTTGTAATAGCTGCGTCCTTCAAGTTGTTCTCAAATCTAGTATTAGCCTCCGCGTCTTGTCTTAACCAACCTAACCAACCATGGTATTACCAAACCTAATTTAATTAATAGCTTGCTTTTACCAACTTCTGATGTGTCAGTCTACTATTTATATAAATTATAATTTTATTCCTGTTTAGTATAAATGTTTACAAGGATATTATCATAACCTTTGTACCATTTGTTATATTATAAGTTTTATCACATTTTGATGATGACATACTTAAAAAATAGTATACATATATCATCAGGGTAAATAGCAAACTACCAACTATATCTTTTTCATGATACCAAACCAATCATCAATAAATGTTAATAATACACGTATTAAGTTAAAGTATAAAATTGATTTTTTAATGTGATCTACATAAAAATTTGACCAATGCAATCGAGTCTTATGTTAGCCTGAGGGCTTCAGTTTGCTTGCAATACCAGTAATTTATCGCCAAGTATAACTGATTGAATCAATCAGGCCATTCTGTTAACATCACATTTTATCATTTTATGTTATGTAAAATGTGTATAAAATTTGTAACTATAAACACTTTTACATAAAAGTTT
>JANSTX010047539.1:0-28756 GCA_027564355.1 Penthetria funebris | reverse complement strand
AACTTCGTTTTCTTTCCTACGCGAATTTCGTTTAGATCAATATTGAGTTTGTAACTCTTGAGCCGCTGAAATTTTCGATCTGAGATTATTTGTTGACAACCACACAGCTGGCTTGCAATCTATGTTTAAATTGATACTGAATTTATATTTTAGGGAGTGAATACTGTTTAATGTTCAAAATATGCAAAATAACTTTTTATTTTATAATTATTCAGTTTGTGTTGGGGTTGAATTGTATTTAGTAGACTCTAGCAATTTAATTTAAAATCCGAATGATGCTTAATTGTCACGACTGTCAGGTGGGCATCCATTTATTTATATAGCAGAAAGTCAATATTCGGTTTGTCTTATCGCATAAATAAATACCATCTTTTAATTATATTAAAAACTAAAGTTTCTAAATGGAATGATAAAATTTTAGAAATTGCTTCTTCATTACCATTAAGATTTGCCTACATTATTTTCAAGTAAACAGATGCACATGTCAATTTTAAAAATCATCAATTTAAGAGAATGTATGTTCTAGAATAAAGATTTTGAATATAGAACTTTTCTAATAAACTCGCAAGCAATTATAAAAGAAAATCTGTTATAATCAAAAAACTTTCATATATACGAGTATTTTTCAAGCAACATATTTTGTCATTGTTGTATAGGAAAAATAGGGACAATAAAAGTTGAAAACATTTGTATAGTATTTTGCAGTCTCGAAAATGGTGGTATGTGGCGGTGGTATACGACGAGAATCCTTCTATAACAAATATTTTGATTATAATAGTTTACATAAATCTTTATATTATTGTACTTTGATTTCGATAAAATGAAATTTTGCCGCAAAATTCTATTGAAATCGAGCAATAAGAAAACCAATATTAATGTCGAGGATAACGACAGATGTTGAATGGATTTAGCACAATTTAATAAAATATAGCATTTTGTGTTTTACATGGATTTTCCATGTGAACATATCATCATCCAAGCACCACATAATATGTACACTCATATAGATATGCTTAAATCCTTATATCCTCGATGTAATATACATACTTCGGTGTAAGTATAAAATTGGTGGTGGCTCTGACTAGGCAATATATATATATATATACATACAATAAATGAAATCAACGTTTATTAAGCCTTCTTTATACATATACTACACGACTATAAGGAGGTTCCTTTTCTTCAAATACTCATATAAGTCTGTTAACAATAATATATCCTTTATTATTAGATATTGGATTTTCTTTAATAACATTTGATTTAGCATCGAATTTAGAATATTTGAAAATGGTGTATATATTTTATTGTATAGATTTTATTGAATGTGTCGTAATATGGTAAATTGTTGTAGGAGTTGTAGAAAATTGGATTTAATTTCGTACCCTTTTTTTGTGTATTAAAAAAAAACAGAGCTTGTGCTGAGTTGAACACGAGCTTATAATATTATGTGCTATTAGTGGGTTTCCAATTGATTGTGATACTTAAAATTAATATGTTTTCAAAGAACATCAACAATTAAAATATTAGAGTTTTAATAAAATAATTGAGGTCAAAATTAGATTATACTTGGAAGTGATTTTTGAGAATATTGTTCTCGTTGCAATGAGTTAAAAATATTATTTCCTAATTAAGGACTAAAAAATTAGCAACTAAGTAGAGTCGATTTTATCGGGTGTGCAAATTGGATAATACTAGCAATATCAGCAGAACAAACGCTATGGTAATATCATATCATCACAATCTGATACTGAGTATGCTCGCAAGATCGTGATGAGAATCGTGCTTCACTACAGGTATTACATATGTTTTACATCATCATTATAATCTCGAAATTCACTTCATGCTCGATTATAGAGCGTCAACGAAGAACCTCCATTATTTACGATATCTGACCAGTTCCCTCAATTCACTCCATTCACTTATACTGGTACTATCATCTTGCGATTCTTCGACACGTTGTACATATTATTATAAAAGTTGGTTTTTGGGTGGTTGCTATTTGCTATATACAACGTTGATTCCCTGATAAATAGCCTTGGCTGAGCGGTTAACGTAAAGGCTATATTCGTAGAATAATAAAATATTTACTTGCACTGCAACAAAAACTTTATTTTATTTTAATTCTATTGGAAAGTACAATACAATTTTACTATACAAAATGTTTTTATTTTCTATTAACTTATACTTCACGATAAACTTGTTTTACATTCAATATCTCGATGTGTATTTGATTAAGCTTTATTTTCAACTATATATGTTCTTGTAAGAAGACCCTATTTATATTAACTTTGTGTTTACTTTTTGAACTTTCTCGAAGCTACCAGTTTTTTTGATTTTTTTGGTTTTGGCTCATTTGCGACACGTTATTTGTCACCTTTTAACTGTCGCAGCCATACAATAGTATCAATACATATTTAGTATTATAAATGCTGATGATTTTCTGAAATACTGTACATTTGAAACGAACACTTTTATTATCTGAAAAATATTATTGTTCACGCAGTACTGCAGTTGTTCTACTACCAATTATCTATGCAAAGCATTATCTTACCTCGACAAAGAAGCCTCTATCAGATCGAATAATCATAACAAAATTTAAGAGTATATGGTGTAAAATGTATAATAATAGTTCAGATCTACCCGTACTTGAGGCGGGTATCGTCTGAAATGAAAAAAGTGTATAACTTATGAAGTTCATTTATTCCATCAATTTCAACTTGTGAATATGGATTTAGTGATGATTTGGATTGATAATAAAGACTAATGTCAAACACAATAAGAATTTTCACGGAAATACTAGAAGTGACACAGAACGACAATTGATTGGGAATTATTCCTAAGCAAGGAAATTGGGTGAGAAATGAAAAAAGGCGTAACCGAAATTAAATGTTGTGATAGGAAAGCTGGAAATTTTGATGTACGAAAACGAAGTGATTCCTAGCGTGTTTTTCATAGTCTTGATGATGTCAATCTAGGATGTTACACTTAATCTAGCCATCCGAAACAAAAAAAACGGTGTCATAACCAATACGTCAATGACACAATTATTAAGTTACATTTGAAACTGATTGGACTATATATTTACATCAATTTTTTTTAACAAATAATATTTAAACTAGATGAAGTGTTTGGAAGGCAAATCAGGTGATGATTGACGACAGTGTTAAGTCGAAATTTGTGATTCTAACTATAATTGTCATATCAGAGCAGGTCTGCCATTTAGAGTTATGTACAATCATATTTGGCATAATAATTAAATTAAGATCAATGCAGACTTATTGGATTTTTTGTGTCTTTATTTTTTTTCGTAAATACTATTTGATTCTTTCCGTTCGATATTAGAGACTAACGGACTATTCATATTGCAGCAAAGCAGAAATAGAATATATGTATTTATCTATTTAATGGCTAACGACCCATCCGGTACAAAACACGATCATATTAAAATTTTAATAGAAGAAGAAAACGAAGAAGGAGAAGAAGTGGAAAGAAAAATAAGTTTATGTTTAGTATCTGACAATGAACTATGGGAATCGGATAAATTAGCTGGCGCATTGTGGTAAATTAGTAAGAACTATTTTTTGAAGAAAACTTTGAAATTAAGATAAAAATTATATAAAATGGCAGAAAGGCATCACAATTTTTAGGGCACTTTAAAAGTAACTACCACACATAGTTTTTAAATTAATTAAAAAATCAAGGATAACAACTTCTGTAAATCGAAGGATCTGCAAAATATTAAGAAGTATTAATAATTTTTTTTTTTAAATACAAAATCATTGAAGCAAGAAATATCACAATAATCTTAGAGAACATTCATCAACCCCATTCAATATTGGTATTACTTAATATGATATTTTAAAATCCATTTCAAATATTTTTTTTTGAAATTCGTCAGGTGTGTTTATATTATGTATGTAAGAAAAATAAGGGATGTAACAAGGAATTTGTAACAACGTGTATATGTATGTGAATATATCCCTCCCTTAGGTATTTTACCTGAATTTTTCAAATTTCTACAAACGTACCAATGTTATAAAAACATAATTTATCAATTTTTGAAGATATACTTTGACCCATAACATTATACATATAAAAACGACGTTCAATTTTTTTGCAGATTTTTTTTTTTTTTTTTTTTGAAGCTTTCTTCACATTTTTCTTTTACTTTAATATTTTTTTTTAAAAAATATCTACCATTTATACATTTCATGTCGACTTATTTGAAGTTAACCATACTACCAAAAAAAGAAATGTTTCTAAATCTCAAACTATACTTTCAAATAATATCAACAATACTCGATGAGATTAGTAAATGTTTCTATTTATTGGAGTTATCGTCACAAAAGGGAACATTTGTCATACGTGAAGCACAGATCTAGGAAAACTTGGTTCGTTCAGAAAATCATGTAAGGGTGAAAGTTAATATTAAAATATATAGTTCCTCTCCCCCTATATATACTTTACATATAAAAATATATGGTATAATATAAAAACGTTACTGTTCTACATTTAAGTTATTGACATTTTTTAGAAGAAAGTTTTTTTCCCAAGTTTTGAAAAAATTATTTGGAAAAAATGTTACGTATTTATGAAAGTCATAAAGTATTTTTCATTCTTTTTATCATTTCTTTTGCTAAAAACTGATTTCTCTTTGCAACGTGACTACAAATAACTGAAATATTTTTTATTTAATTTTTTTAAATAATAAAGTATTTAAGTATCGCACAAAATAACGTACTAAATGGCGCACATTGGAATAAGCGTAAGCATTTAAAAAATAATGCACATTTTTAGAATAAGTTCACTTACTACATTGATCGGCAATAAATATAACCAAGAAATTAAAACCTTCATAAAATAGATATCATGATGATATCTGAAACACATTTTACCAACAAAAGTTATTTAAACATCAGGAATTATAGTATATACGACACAAAATACCCTGATGGTACAGCACATGGTGTAACTGCGATAATCATCAAAAATAACATAAAACATCATGAAATCCAAAAATATAATACACAGCACATCCAAGCTACAAGCGTTGTGGAAGAGGATTGAACTGGTCCAATAACAATATCAGCTCTATATAGCCCGCCAAAACATAATATCAATAAAAAGCAATATTCTAAGTATTACAATACTATGGGTAAATGATTTAGGCGATTACAATGCAAAACATACGCATTGGGGATCCAGAACCATTACGTATAAGGGAAAACAATTATTGCAGACAATGCAAGAAAAGAAACTTGGATATATATCAACGGGAAAGCCAACCTACTAGCCAACGGATCGCAGAAAAATACCGGATTTAATAGACTTTTACGTCACCAAGGGTATAAATAATGGTCACATTAATGCGGAATCATGCCTGGATCTATCGTCAGATCGTTCGCCGATAATAATAAATGCATCAACTTGTGTAATCAACAAGGAAAGACAGCATGGACTTCATTCTAAGCGCACCAACTGGAATAAATTCAGGGAAGTATTTGAAAATAATATCACATTAAATATACCATTGAAAGACGAAAAAGATATAGCAAATGCAATTGAAACATTTAATAAGGTAACTACAACAGCATCAAAACAATCAACACCAACACAAAATATTGTAGAAAATCCAGAAGTATGCACAACTGCAGTAAAAGAAAAAATTGAAGAAAAAAGAAAGCTGAGAAAAACATGGCAAAAAACAAGAAATCCTTCAGATAAGACAATACTCAACAGGGCATTTAAAGAAATTAAATTGTTACTAAATAACGTCAAAAACGAGGCGATTCAAGAACATATCAAAAAGTTAACACCAACGGAAGCAACGGATTATTCCTTGTGGAAGGCAACAAATAAAATAAAACAGCCGCAACGTCACGTTCCACCGATCAAAATGAATAATGGCGAATGGGCAAGAACTAACGAAGAAAAAGTTTCAACATTTGCAAAATATCTACAAACAACATTTTTGCCATACCCTTCAGAAATTTCTGATAATGCAAGTGATGAAATACCGCAATATCTGGAATCGCCATTTCAGCTAGAAAAACCCATAAAAAATTTTAGCATTGGTGAAATAAACTGGGCAATCAACAAAGAACTGAGCATTAAAAAGGCTCCGGGTTATGACAAAATCACCGGTAAAATTTTAAGAGAACTGCCAAGAATAAGTAAGTTGTTTATAACATACATACATACAATATTAAGAACGGGCGACTTCCCCAAGCAATGGAAACTGGCACAGATAATTTTAATCCCAAAACCAGGGAAGGATTTAAATATGGTAGAATCATATCGATCAATAAGTTTACTACCAGTAATGTCAAAATTGAGAAACTACTTATGAAAAGATTACGGCCAATTTTGTCGGAAAAGAAACTGATTCCAAACCATCAATTTGGATTCCGACAGGGACATGCAACTACAGAACAAATTCATCGCAAATTTAATAAAATAAGCAGTGACCTACAAGAAAAAAGATATTGTTCTGCGGCATTTCTGGACATAACTAGAGCATTTGATAAGGTCTGGCACGACGGTTTATCATATTTAAAATCTGGTAGAAATTGTGTGGCAGTACTGTCACACAATTTCTACCAGATTTTAAGAACGTACATTCAGAATAGAAATTTTGTCGTAAAAATTGAAGAAAAATGTACGCAGTCAATGAAAATAGAATCGGGAGTACCACAGGGTAGCGTGCTAGGTCCTACATTATATTTATTATACACAGCCGATCTACCAAGGATCGCTGGCAGCATTTGCAGATGATACAGCAATTCTTGCATCAAATAGTGATCCGATATTGGCGTCACAACGATTATAAGTGGCTATAAATGAAACATCTATTTGGCTGAGAAAATGGCGAATAAAGGCTAATGAATCAAAATCAGTGCGCGTCACATTTACAACCAAAAGGGGAACATGTCCACCGGTTACCTTAAATAACAAGACACTTTCACAGGAAGAATCAGCGAAATATTTGGGTCTACATATTGATCGTAGGCTCACATGGCAAAAACATATATACAATAAGGTCAAACAATTAAGAACGAAATTCAGCAAAATGTACTGGCTGTTAGGACGCTGTTCACAACTCTCAGTAGAAAGTAAACTGATATTATACAAAGCAATATTAATGCCTATTTGGATATATGATATCGAGTTGTGGGGAACAGCAACTCGAACATAGAAATAATAGAAAGGTTTCAGGCCAAGGTGTTAAGAGCAATTATAAATGCACCATGGTATTGACGAAATGCTTCTATCAGAAGAGACATGAACATTCGTTCTATGAAAGAGGTAATTACAATATCGAGCAAAAAATATCAGGAAAGACTTAAAAAACACACTAATCAACAAACGGAGGGACTTATGAAGTATGGTTTCACAAGACGCCTAAAGCGTAATAAGCCAGTGGATCTAGCAAGAAGATTCACTTTGTAATTTAAATATAAAGCTAGAAAGCTATTAAGTATTATGATATAATTTAATAAAACAAATAACTATGTAACATAAACTTAAGCTAATAATAAGGAAATCAGAAAGCAATGTTTCACTGGAAACATGTTTACACAGTCAATAACAATATCAAAAAATATTACAAAATATCGAAAATGTATGCCTTGGCATCGTTAGTATTAAGATAGATTGTAATAAAACATAATTCTTAAAAAAAAAAAAACTTCGGATTGTCAAATAGAAAGATGAACTGATAACTTTAAAACGAGCTCAATTGAATCCACATTTTTACCACCATAAAAGCAGAAAGGCAGACGGCGAAGATGGCATATGCCACGAAAAATTGAAGATAAACTTGAGTCAATGCAATTCGATATATATTGAGAATACATATTATTGTCTGAATAAACATTATACCACTTGTTCCAGCCACTGAATATAACAGTTCTCTATCAAGTTATTTTTAACCTTTAAAATTACAGTCCACAACAAAATTTAAGATATCCATCAATTTGCATGACATTCCATAGATTTAGCCAGTTCACGTATATACTAAAATGTATGCTTGCTTTTTGGACCCTTGATACGTCACCAATAATATGGGGTGGAATATTATCAGCGTCGGTTTCGAATCCACAATTTAGATTTGCAACTCAGATTTTATTTCTCTTAGACTTCAAGGCGAATCTTGGAATTTTTCTTTTTTTTATGATGTAGCCATCATGAATTCAATTTGAGTCAGAGTAACCTGAAGCAAAGGCCTATTTAACAGAACCACACTTGGTCTATTTAACAGAACCACACTTGTAACTACTATTACATTCGATGGTATTGATCGTGATATGATTTTGATATTTCGTGAAAATTATTGAATATCGACGAAATTGATATGGAAATATACCGCGATCTATATTGTGATTCACTATGCAACGTTATGCAGTGTGGAAAGCTTGATGATCAAACTGACACACACGATATCAGATGTGGTCTAATCGGCTAATTTGAAGATGTTAATTTCGTGTAAAGATCATTATATATGCTGTTCACCGAAATGCGTAAAGTCAAGATAGATTGTTTATTGTATGACTGATTAGATTGACCATACACAGTTGAGCGTCCGGTCAATCATCATCATCAAGAAGATCTGGAGAACTGTCATTAATGAACCTCGTATCAGTGATAACTTGGGAGTGAAGTGAAGTTGCTGGCAAGAAATCATCAACAATAGCTATTGTTAGTTGATGCTCCCCCACTAAGAAAATGTGGATTTGATGATGAATAACGTAAATGGTACTCATGTGCAATATTTAGTTGTTAACGAAAAAAAAGGAACACATAAAGCATAACGAATAAAAAAGTAAAAAGCAAATTTTTAATACTAAGCTTGAAACTATCCAGCTCAGCTATAAAATTAAATACAATAGCGCAAAAAATAGCGGGTGCACATGAATAGAATATAATGAGAAAGTTAATAAAATAGCAACATGGAATGGCATAACTTTGTATTTATGAACAACACAATGTTCCTGAAATAATAAAATAATATTAATAAATCTGGAAGCATCATAGATTATGAGAAGCTTTAACATTTTTATATTCATATAAATGGATGTACGAGTATATTAAACTATATATGAAAAACAAAGAGTTACACCATTTGGGATTAGTTTTTATTAAAAGAAAAGATTATAGCTTAGGTATATACGACCATGATAATATAAATACCCCCATCATCCATAACAATAATAATAACATTTATAACACTTTTGCTATATAACAACAGCCCCCGTGACAAAAGCTATGGTCACATTATTTTAATATTTGTTTATTTAAGGTTTAATTAAATTTTATTAAATACATAATTTTATATTTAATTGAAATTAAATTTATTAATATTCAACAGACAGTTTAATTATGTTGGAAAATAAATTCAATCAAAGTTAGTGAGAAAAATGATGGAAAGACCCCCCCATTTATGTTAACATAAAAAATTTAATAATTGGTCAACTTTGAAGATCATAATTAAAATTTATAATAATAAATTTAAAAATTGCAAAAGCTTCACAAAATGTAAATATTTCTTCCTGAAATTAGAATTAGAAAGGTAGAAAAGACCGATCAAGACAAAGTTCAGTATTATTATAGCAGGCAGAATTAGTCTAATGTTGTGATATATAAGCCTCTGCAAAAAATATTCGGTCGTTACATTCTTATCGATGCCATTAATTTTTGAAGACTTTTATATAACGTCTATTGGTGATGAATGAAGTGGTCAACTATCATCTTGAAGTTTCGCAACCTGTATTCCAATCGGCGACACTAGAAGCACGATCAAAGTTATATATATTGTATTTTGTATGATTTGCATAATTAGTCAAGCACCTTAAAGTGGTTTTATGTCCTCTGCCATTGTACTGAATACCTCCTTTCTAAATTAGTGAAGAGAAGACACACTGGGAATCTGTATTTCTTTCTCTGATAAGAATTACATTTCATTTGGCTTACTTAGAACTGCATTTAAATGTCACCATGATGTATAAAGAAAATGTATGAAATACGAAGTTTGGAAATTTTGTGATAATAAAATTGCATTTTTTTGTGTTAAATTAAATTTTTTAAGTGTCAGAATCAAATGCCATGTTTAAAATGGAAATGATTTGAAGTTTTTTCGGCAAAGCACTTGAACATTTATTGTATGTACGCCTGACATTTTTTCCGCTTTCAAAAATAATCTTCACTCCTTCTGTAACCCATGGTTTAATGTTGTGTTTTGCATCGATAATAAACTTGGTTTCGTCCAACCGCTTCAAATATTGCGTTATTAATATTTTCCTTAAATTACCACCATGTTTAAAATTTTCAGTTGTAATCTGTTTTCATTTGGCTGAGTTGTACTTCGGTCTATAATAGATTCAATATTTGTTTTATGAATGTATTGTGGATCCTTGGGTTTTAGTAATTTAGCAATTATTCTGATCTTACAGAGAATAAACATATGATGCGTACCATACATTAGCAGAAAAAGAGCTTTTACATCCAAAATTGTGTGTTATGAATTAAAGTATGAATGTGTTAAGCAGTTTTTTGTAAAACCTGAATCGTATGAAATCGGTTGTTAAACAGCTGTGCCGTACAACGTCATTTAACAGTGATTTCCGGACAAAATGCCGTAAGACTATAAAAATAAATACAAAGAAATGCTGTAAGTTGCAACAGGTACCTGCTCAAATAAGTTAGAAATACTTCAAGATATACCAGATTTCTAAAAACCTGTATCGTTATTTATTTTTACGTTGAGGCAAAATATAATAAAAATTGTGTGATAATAATTTTAAAACACTACATAAAATTATTAAAATAATTAAAAATATGACGTTTATTAAAAACAGTATCAATGTACTTATAATAGTAAAAT
Organism: Penthetria funebris; assembly: GCA_027564355.1. NCBI lineage: Eukaryota > Metazoa > Arthropoda > Insecta > Diptera > Pleciidae > Penthetria > Penthetria funebris. Next base: position 17,877 of record JANSTX010047539.1, on the reverse strand, counting down.
AAATATATATATTTGAGTTATTATAAAGCTGTTACAAACATGGATGTAAATACAAAATTAATTAAATATTCATTAATTTTAGCAAAAATTATTCAATTTATTAAAATTTAATAATTATTTTTAAAATAATTTTTAATTTGTTAAGTATAAAAGTATAAATTGTATAAACCATTATATTTATTGTCTATTTCGATGGACCAAATAATGTGGCAAATATTGGTTACCACCTTCAATTTCTTTTTTAGTGCCGACCGCTTCTTCATATGTTGGAAGATCTAAACAGAAAACTTTAGTTATTTCACTGTAAGTTTCCAATTCAATTGAAAATAGTATTTAATGTGTATACTCACCACCGGAACCGCTAGCATGTAGTAACGGTGTTAAATCTGGTGCATAATGTGATGGATCAGGCGCTGAGGGTCTCTGTTGTAAATCATGCATTGATGGTTGAGTTGTAACTGGGTCCAGAACTATTGGATATGTACCAATTACAATAGGCATTTTTAGTACAGCATCTTCTTGACAGAAGACATTGGATACACCTAAAACCTACAAGTAAATTGTTTTAATATATCGAATTACAGGTAATAGAAAATTTGAAAAAAATTACTCTGAACTCATAATAAACTTTCAAGACATTACTTCTGGCATAATCTGTGGGTGGAACCGCTGGCACAAGTATGGAATCATTTAATTCTAATACTTGTCCTATGAAACATTGACCAATTGCTTTCATAGCAACGACCTCTTCGTCAAGTTTAGATTTATCATGCGTTGGACAACAGTAATGAATAAGCTAATAAATAATAGTTTTGTTAGTAAGAATTAATCGTTTTTTTAAAAAAAAAAAAAAAACACTTTAATTTACTTTAACAATTTGAAGATTAATACTGAACACATCGTTATTACTTTTATTTGATATTTTAATATTTGCTCGAATATATTGTCCAGGAGAATAACCTGACATTGGTAGTGCTCCTGTAATTGTAATATCATCTGATTTAAAGCAAATTAAAAAACAACATAGATTAAAGTTTTGAAATGCAGTTTTATATATCGGTTGCTGTAGAAGATTAAAATCAATCGTGAAATATTAAATTAAATAAAAAAAGAACTATAGAATTCGATTAAGACTTACTTTATGTATAGGATCATGGTTTAAATTCAGTTCCTTTAATACGGTAAATGCCTCCTTAAAATGTTTATCTATCCATACTGGTCGATCAAATGTAACTTCTACGGTATACCTTATATATCCGTATTCTCCCTCAATAGACGTTGGCAATTCGGATGGCAATAAACATTGAAAATTATACTCATAGGTTCCTGGCAATACTTCAATTTCTCCTGTATATAAATAGATAATGTATAGATTAAATTATCTCATATAATCACCAAATTATACTGAGAAACTAATACGTAGGTATAAATCAAGCATTACAGCTTCTATGTAGGATCTTTAGTAGACCCGACCCATGCAAACAACATTCAAACTATAATAAACTACTGAAAAACATCATTAGATAGTCTCGTTCGACTATCTGATAGACATTTTTTTGTAATTAATAACATTTAATTCATTTATTACATACTAGCTGACAAACATACTACGAAAATGTTGGTTTATCCGACCCACGAGATTCAGAGTTCCAGAGTCTATACCGGACACACACCATCACATTCATTTTTATATATAAGATTATAAGAATATCAATACATTACCTTGTTCACTGCCAATAAAATAACTCTTTTCAGAAAAATAAATCTCTGAATCTTTATAGGTTGTTTTACTCTTCCCAGAGCCTGTAGTAAATTTAATATTCGCTTTACCCTGCATCTTAACGTAAATACCTAATGCGTTAAATAATAAGAAAACATTCTACATTTTTCTAACTTGAATTAGTAAATAAACGTAAAATTATTAATTTGACCTCTAACAGTAATTTCTTTGCGTAAAGTTAGTGAAGCTTTACCATTCACTAATTGGCCAGCCAAATACACTTTCAGTGGATTATTTTGAAATTCTATCAAACAACTTATGTCACTCATTCTAATGTTCTTTGTTTCCTTCAGATATCTATAAAAAAATTAAACTTTACGAGGCGTTTATAACAATCTTAATAAATTACTTCAAATTATCCGTAACTGAGTAACGAACTAAGTGAAGTTTTTTTATCAAAAATTTGATTACTTACAAATTTATGTTTAGTATTATACTTTTACTAATGTGTTTGCTATAGCAGTCAAATATTGAAACGAAAATGCAACGATTCCTATTTTAAATTAATAATATTTGGAAATTGGAAATTATCCAATTAGAGAGCCAAAATAATGATATTTTTTTAAAAATTATCGTTAGCAAACCAAATTTCTGTCCACAAATTGCATTTACAAGTTCTGTGTTCTCTGTTTGGTAACAACTTTCATAATAACTGCCAATATTTAAAGTTAAATACAATTTTACTCAGACGTGTATATAACACTGATGATTCGTATCGACACTCCGTAACTTAGTACGTACTCAAGCACGAGAGCGTCGGCTACCGTTTCGGCACGCATGTTGATGAGTGTTATTGACTCTGGCCAACGTGTGAATCGGTCGATTGAAGTGAGGCAATACCGGAATCCTTCGGAAATAGGCAGCGGTCCTACGAGATCGATGTGAATCTGGGCGAATTTTTCGGAAACCGTTGTATATGTTTCGAGAGGACTCTGGGTGTGTCTCGCGCCTTGCATCGTTGGCATTTGATACACTTCTTTGCCCAATCACCGACATCCTTGTTAATGGAGGGCCAGACAAACTTCGAACTGAGAAATTTTCGACTGGAACGAACGCCAGGATGTGAGAGATTGTACAAAGAGTCGAATGCAACTTTTAGGAATTGAGTCGGAACAATCGGTCTGATCGCATTCGTCGTTGCATAAAGTCGGTGTCAAAAATGGAAATATTCGTAGATTCTATCGATCTACCAGATAAAATGTCAGCGAAAGTCAAATCTTCCGACTGACATCTATCATAGTCTAGCCATAGCTGCGTAGTCTATGGTTTCTGGTATTGTGATCTTGTGACAGTGCGTTAGCCACACATGCTGGATGTCGTTGGTGAACTGTGCGATAAGGTCCAAATGCCGTAGCTGACGTGCAGAAGCACGTTCAGCATTTTGAGACAAGGAAAACGTCTCATTTCGCAAACGGTTTGCAGACGAGAGAATCCTTTGATGCCATGAACCCTTTCTGGCAACGGTCTAGTACCATTTTTGTCGATCTATAAGGTGAACTATGTGTTCTACCCGATTTCTAGACGATATTAGTAAGTCGTCTATGTACGCGAAACTAAAATCCAAGTCATGTGTGGCGGCATGAATGAATCGCTGAAAAGTCTGTGCTGCATTACGGAAAACCGAAACTCAATTGGTTGAATTCGAGCAATCCGAATGGCGTGCACATCGCAGTTTTCTTGATGTCGTCATCGTTTACTGGGATCTGATAGTATACATGGACAAGATCCAATGCTGAAAATATGGTGCAACCATCCAGGTGATGAACAAAGTCCTGGATGTGCGGGATTGGATTGGGACGCACAAACGGTAGTCACCACATGGGTGCCATGCACCGTTTATCTTCTTGACCATGTGAAGTGGTGATGACCAAGGGCTATAAGAAGGGTGGCAAACTCTCTCTTTAAGTAACACACAACGAATTCGTCTTTTGCGACCCTAAATCTGTCGGGAGATAGGCGCCTTGGTCGAGTAAAGGATAGTGGTCTATTTGTTACAATGATGTGTCACACCGTAAGTGGCACCGTTTAGTAAAGGTTGTAATCCCAAGTTACCTCAACAAATTGATGCGCTCGATAGAATGGTGATTGAAATTTTTATAATAGATTCACTTGATTTTAAACCCTTTGTTTTTTTGTATGTGAAATTAGATACTTTTTTTGTATGCCAAATTATATAAACTTTTGTTTACTGAATGTTATTGTATTTGGTTTTGTCTATGTTGGTTGTCTGTCAACGTTCTCGAATATACTGCACCGTTAACTATAGAGTGGTCCGCGACAAATGAATAACAGATCAAGATTAACGATGTGTTAACATATAACATAAATTGTAATTTAATCCAAAGGTTTTCAATTGAGTAGAATTTAATCGTTTACATTAAAATAAAGCTTAACTTCAATGCTATTTTTTATTAAACCGATATCCAAACAACATTATTATTAATCACTTTATGGATAATATTATATGCTAATACTAACTAACTATTGAGTTTAAACTTAAACAGTTTATACAAGTTAATAAATAAAAAATTACTTGTTACATTTATTGATTAATTTAAATTTAAACATAACAAATTCAATGACATTTCTTTTTCACAATTTTTGGCCAATACTCGTCATGATATTTATATTTTCATACTACGAATATATTAGAGTTAATCTTACGTACATATTCAAGTCTACCAATTATTTGGCACTAAATTATCTGAAGAATTTACATTTAAAACGGAGAAAAACTTATTAATGTAAAACATAAAAATAATAAATGGTATAAAAAATCGAAGCAAAAATTTACCAGTCAGTGTAATACGTCGTACGCATTGGATATTTCGAATTGACTAAATATGTAGGCAAACAATTTGTAAATAATTCGATATTTAAGAGTAGATATTTGTAGAATAAGCCTATTACGAAAAGTTAGGGCATAGCTTGTCTTTTTAACTCGTCAATCTTACCAATTGTCTTAACATTCTAGTAAATTATTCTTAGACATATTTATAAACCTCAGAAGCATATAACATTGAAGTCCTGTAAGAATGTATACATCCATTTTATTAAGTAATTTAATCCTCACTCATCACTGTCGTGTTGGTGTAGTGTGTAAAGAACTGAACTGTCAATCGGAATTCAAATTCCTTACTTAGTAAATTTATCACTTTGATGTTACTGAGGATAATGAGGTCGAAAAAAAAAACAATAATTTGGGCAAAAAAGTCTAGCTCGGATTAAACATAGAATTGAAGAAAAAAATTAAACATTATTTCTATGTGAAATTGATTAAAATTAATTCACTGATTCAAAATTTCATGGCATTGAATTAAATGTCAACCTTTATGACATTCAACAATTTTCAGATGGACAATTCTATCGATACTTGTAAATGTGCGTTCAATTTTCAAAATATACAAAACAATCTATGTGGTGTCACATATGATGTCTATGGTCTATTGTCCAGAAGCTATGAAACGATCTGAAATTTGTAGGTGAATGTACATCATTCACTAATTATGTTATTTGTTAACGATATTATTTGTTAGTTGAAGCAACATCAAACCGTTTATTCTCAAGCTTTCAATATGTCAAATTCTTGTTGCATACTGCAAAGTATCATTTATGAAAACATCCAAAATACCTAGTTTTAAAACTAATCATTTACACTCGTTCACTTTATATCTGTTTCGTTGAATTGAATGAGCTTAACAAAATATTGTTTATAATGACAAAGTATTTAGTTTCGTTCACATACTAACACAATCAGTAGAAATGCTTGTTACATGATAAAGAATTATGTCAAAGATTGACCTGAACTTCTTCGCAAAATTTATCAACGCATACCACTATATTCATATTTTATAAATGTGACAATGTTTTATAGAGCTTTGGTATTATCGCAGACGTATATTTTAACAAATTAATTTGATCTGGGTTAGAATCTAAACTATATGCTATTTGATTCACATAATTCTAGTCTATGTTTTATTCACCTTTCTATATAATAGTTAGTAATCATTACCGGTTCTGCCGATAATAAGACATTAACATATAAATAGTAGCTATTATTTTTAAAAATTATGATCTTTAATATTATTTTTTATTAAATAAAATAAGCATACTTTAAAAAATATATATTTATAAGTAACATTTAGTAATTATAGAATTATATAATCTCACAAATTAATACAACTAAACATACTCCATCACACTATGCGAATAATATTTGTAATTAAAATCTAGGAACAAGTTGTTAATAGTTTTGATGCCGATAATTGGAGTAGGTGACTAACATTTTGAAGTTGCTCGGCCCATATTTGCATCATATACTATCACAGAATATGTCATGTGGAGTGTACACATGATCAAATATATAGATAGTAGTATCTTGTTTGTGCACTTGCTGAATAAACATCTCACCAAACAATATGCAGGTCATATTCTTCTGAACGATTCGAATTAACTACAAGTTTTACTGCATATTTAAAACTATTGCAGATTTTTGGTTCATATTTTGATATTTTTATTTCGGTCTATAAGGCTCGCTAAAGTTACAATTGGAACTAGTATACTTTAATGTGTTAATTGATGGAGTTAGAGTTGTATACATCACTTATGTACTCGTATAATTGATAAAAACATAAAATAAATGCAGTTTATGTACTCGATTCAATAATCTGAATGTACTAATTTTCACTTATATCCATCTTTTTTTGACGATAAACCACATATTTTGGTTTATGTTTACAATCCTCATTTAAATTGCTCTTTGATACAATTGTCTCTTCATAATTACGTGATCCTGAAAGATAATGAATTGTATTGGATTTGATTTCAATATACAAAAGTATTCATTATTTATTAATTTATGATACATACCAGGATCAATGTATTCCAATAATGGAAAATCATCAGATCCATTTGGTTCGTTTGTAATTGGATCCAATACTATTGGATATGTACCAATTGTTACTGGTATACTTAATTTTGCATCATCTTGAAATGCAGCACCAGCTTCACCCAATATCTAAATATTATTTTAATGTAATGTATAGAACTATATAGTGATTCAATCCAGTTATATACATATTCCATTCTTACCCTTAATTCATATCGAACTTTACATATTTCACTTGATGTAAAATCTGATGGTGGAATTGATGGAACATCTAAAATCTCATTAATTTCCATTTCATCACCAATTGGACAATTACCAATTGGTTTATTTACTATAATTTCTTCACCAGTTACTTGTTTACTATCGATTGGTGAAAAATAGTGTACAATCTATTTGTGGTTAAGTGGGAAAAAAAATAGTTTCTAATTATGTTTAGTTTAAATTATAAGGGATTTATTGCCTTTATTAATTGAAATTTAATACTGTTCACATTGTGATTACTTTTATTTTCAATTTTTATATTTCCATATATTTGTTGACCGGGTACATAACCTGACATTGGAACATATAATTCAAGAACTATACCAATTGATGGAATGCATGTACAAAAACCACCAAGTGGATAGAATTTTTTGTTAACAGTTTTATCAATTGGTTTCTGAAAAACAGAAAAAAATATTTTTATTATAATAATATTACACAATTCAAGAATAGTATTATTGATGCACATTAATTATTTCGGGTGGTTTGGATTAGTTAATTCCTATAACCACGAGGTGCAAATCCTCCAATTAAAACACGGTTAAACTTTCACTTCGTGAAACCAACAATTTGCACGAGAAATCTTAAACATAGGACTTATACTTGGACAAACTTACAATGATGTTTTTCGATTATGTAAACGAATATTCAATTAGGAACCTGGAAAGTCAGAACCATGGTAAAACCAATTAATCAAGAATTTAACGGATATAAAATATATATATATATATATATGGAAAGAAAGTGAGTAAGAGTTTAGATCTCAGGATAAAACCGTTAAAACCAATTAATCAAGAATTTAGGACATATAATCACGATGTTTTAGTACTGAGCGAGATTTGGTGAAAAGAAAGTGAGAAAGATGCATCTAAATATAAAACCGTTTATTTTTCTGTAAAGCCAACTCACATGGAGGATAGTAGTGGAGTTGGGTTATTGCTAAGTAACAAAGCAAATAAGAGCTTTGTTGATTGCAAACTAAAGTTTGATCGAATAATCACATCAATATTTGAGAGTAAGGTAAAAGTTAAAATTTACCCATCAATAAAACAAGCATAAATAAATATGTATTTTGCATTCAATTATCACATTGTAGTGATGCGGTAAAATATCTGATTTGGAAATTTGTTTGGAAGACGTTAATGCAAACGTTGACTTGTATATTACTAATTGGGAATCAGTTATGGATTTTTAAGGAATAGGTGCATTTATTCGCGAAATTTTTATGAATATTAATTTTCAAACGCAGAGAGGCGAACTGATTTTAAATTTATCATTGCAAATAATTGGTTAGTGATGACACTTCAAATTTAACACTAATATGTAAAAGATTTTCCAATATCATACTTTTACAGACCTACATTTATGTGGATTGTTCATATCAGTTAGTAACTGACTTACCTTATATATTGAATCATGATTTAAATTAAATGCTTTAATTAGTGTAAATCCTTCATCAAAACGTTTATTCGTCCATTTTGGACGATCTATAGTTATAACAATATTATAGCGAATATAGCCAAAAATTCCTTCCAATGATGTTGGCATTTCACTTGGTAATTTAAATAGAAATTCATATTCATAATCTCCTGGATAAATAATTGTTTCATCTAAAATATAAGAACTTATAATGTTTTCAAAAATTGTCTTATTCACTGTTCCTACAGTATAAAATAATTATGTACCATCATTATTAATTTTTCCAATCAAACATTGACTTTGATCTAAGAACGTGTCTTGACCATTGTGATTTATTCGATTCCTTTTCACGTCTGTTTGAATTATACAAAATGCTTGTCCTATAACACTGGCAATAATTCCTGATATAAAATGAAGTGTAAATTTAGATTATAATTTTGTGAAAATATAAATGTAGAAGTGAAAATATACCTCCAACTGAAATTTGTTTTTGTATCGATAAAATTACTTTACAATTTATTGTTTGTCCACAAAAATAAACTTTATGTAAATTATTTTGAAATTTTATTTCACAAATTACATCATCCATTTCATAAATTACTATACTTTATTTAGTATACAACTTTTATGGAAATTACTAACTGCAAAGATATACACAAAATGAAATCAGTAACGTTAATATGATTTCTGAAATCTTTTTTAACATTAAAATCATGGACTTAAGAGTATGTAAATATAAGCTTCTAATTCGGTCTTCACATCACTATCTAAACCTTTACGTCTCATGGACGCATAATGTGACATTACGATAGTAGTTTGTTGTTACCTATACCTATCATGTTTCTAGTTTTCACGAGAACTAAATATAGGTTGTACTACCTCAAGACGTTAGTCGGTCACTTCTTTTACCACCTCAACTGATATGCGACTTTAATTCTATCGATTTCGAGTCATATCATACTGCAGTTATATAACCCCATGATATCTCGATGGGCAAAATAGATGAATTTATAAATGAAATACCTTTATTTATGGCTGGTTAATAAAACGAACACATTGACAATGTAATGCGATAACAATTCTAAACATTAATACTAACAATTTAATGTCACAAAGGATCGAGGAAACAGATCATTTGAAGAAAAAATATATTAACCAATTCACCAATTAATATTGTAATTGGAAATCAAATAGATGCTTACCGAAAAAAAACACTAAATAACATTTTAGACTCGATCATAAACTGAATTAGAACTTGCGTTGCATCGATTAATAAATGGCATTGAAAGTGATCATGCTAATTTAGTTAAACTTCAAACCAATTTTAGCACCAATAAACATGGCCAAAAAATTCGTTAAACACGTTGTAAATTATTGCTGTTTAAATTGTGATATTTGAAATTCTAATTACAAATTCTAGCATTTACAGAAAAATTATTTGAACAAATCATGTAAATATATTAAACAGCGACCAATTTATTATTATAAATACACTCGGTAAAAATTATGCAGAAATTTTTATTTCACACCATTAACATTTGAAATTAACGAAATTTAAATTTTTAATACGAAACCCTATAGAGTCGCCAAGTTCTAATTGTAGTAACCAAAATTAATCCGTATAGTTATTGGCTAGACATTGCGATTAACAAAAATTATTCAGCTCTTGTATTTTGAATTATGAAAATACTATCTATTCGAATAAGCATAAACGTGGATAATTGTGAAATAATTAAAATTTCTTTTTCGTTACTACCAAATTCGCAAATACGTTAAAATCTTCTTACATTTCTGAACCAGTAACGTAACACTATAAAGTGACTAATGGATAGCAACATATTAAACAAGAATATATTTATCTATATGTAGCTATTCAACTTAACATAACATCTATAATGATATTTAAATTTCAACTAACTCAAGATAATTGCAACACTTAAGCGAATATAATTAATTTAAATGAATGTTCATAACACTTTCCTAATTCGCACAAAATTTTAATTTTCAATTCTTAATTTGTATTCAAAAATTGTATATCGTAATTAATTTACCCACATTCATTTTGAGCGAAAATTTATAAATGACTTAATGGTCTACCATATGTTAGACCGATCACCGATTGTCAGCTATTAACAATTAACAAATTCTTAATATTCAGTGTCTTAAAAAAACTATTAATACGACACTTTCATATATAAATATATATGTGTAGTAGATCGAACCTATTCTTAAAAGTATTGGCATCTTTATGGAATGATCATACTGAAATTGTTAAAAATCTGTGATCTTGATATCGAACTAACAATTTCAGTATGATCATTCGATGATCATGTCAATTCTTTTAAGAATAGGTACACTAAAACTAGATAATAACGTAAATAAATTGCACATAGTCTCGACTGGCGATGTTGTCCTGATATGGTGATCTTTTTATTTTAATTAGATCATCATGATATTGATAATATGATAATTGCTTCGATTTTGAAATCTTCATACTATGCTGATTGTTGTTACGAAAATCAATTTGATTAAAATAATTTAACAAATTAAAAATATGAACACCACTGATTATCGGCATCATTCTGTATACTAGAAACTAAGTTTGCAGTGGATATATTTTGCAGTATGTACATTTTGTTAACAGAAATTATACTTGCATTTTCAGTAATGCCAGCTCACGTAAAGAGTTAATCTGCTAAAATTCAATACATGGAAAATGTGATTATCTGATGATATTCTAAGTTCAAATAATATTAAAATAGGAATTGATAATTAATTTTCCGACAAGTGTAACATTAGCATGCATTAGAACTACCGTCGTGTCACCATACTGAATACGATAAACAGGATTATATCTATTATTGTGCACGACTGAAACAGTTTAGTTTCAGTTTGATGACTACAAAAAGGCATTATATGGTATTCATCGTCAAATGATGTGGACTATATTAATTTATGAAATACATCGTTATTTAGAATGTAGAGTTTTGGTGACATTTATGATGTACATCAGGGATTACCACTGTTGTTTCTACTCATTTATGGAGTGAATTATGATTAAGTTAAGTACTAAATGTCTGCGATATTCACATGAAATAGACGACTTCCAATATATGGAAAGTTTTTTTTAACAATTGTTGTTGGTCGAAACAAATGTTAAGTTATACATATTGTAGACTTGCCAAAGATACTGAATAGACAAACATCGTCATCTCACAATTTTCTGACCAAATATAAGATTAAACGATAATTAAACAACTAAAGAAAGTATACTGAGGTGACCAATTTGATATTGCAAAGTAGACACTTGACTTGAATGCTCAGAGTTATAGAAGACTCAGTTGTATTGGTAAAGTAAATTTAGCTGGTCAGAGAACGTGAACAAAGTAAAATGTCTAAGTTCAATTTCGATTATGCATTCCACGGCTTACATTTAAATAAAATGATGTTATGTATGTGTTACACCCACCAATGTATCAAATGAAGAATGCATAATTTCATGGTCTACTAAATTATACATACGTCATATAAATATTATCCACGATATGTTTTTTAAACTTCTTTTTATTTAGTAAACATAAAAATACAAACGCTTAAACGTAACTCATATGTGTAGTTATTCATATGTGTCTATTTTATATATATGTACATATATTAGTCTAGTGCATGTCGTATTGTCAAGAATTTTATTTGTCATCCAGGTCCAAATATCATCGTCTTTAACAGACAGATGCGGGTAGTGCAAAGTGGATGTGGACACTCAACTATGACCAAGTTTCTACATTAAGGTGTAATACAAACTGCCGACCTAAACTAAACGCCCTTGATGCACTTAACAAAGGAAATAAATGATCGAATAAATCAAAATAGCTAACACAGTTTCATCGTCATCATAATCCTTGTATCCTGAACACATATGCCATCAAAATGTGACCCGAAAAACTGGACACACTTGAAATGTGTAGTAAAACGTGACTTATATGGTCTAAAAAAATTTGAAACTGCATATATTTCAAATGTGTAGTGAAACATTACGTTTATCGACTAAACAAATTTGGTTGATTCCATAAACTGGTATATAAATTCACAGTTACTGCACTACACTTTTCGGTAAGTTTTCTTATCAAATGGTAGTTTTCCCTCATATGTTATTGGAATTTGAAGCATATCTTGACCGATCTGCAATAATTTCAAAGCGATTACACTTATATTATACATCTCTATCTCACATTTGTGTTGAACATTTTGCATTTTATGTTTCTATTTAAACGCCATGTGTTCTTACAGCGGGAACTTATTCAAGTCCCCTGATTAATTACTAGACACCCTCTTCATTGGCGTCTATCAAATAAATAAATTCAATTCTTAATCGCATCAAGACTTCGTAATACACGTAATTGCCTGTAAAATACATTTCTGTCATCAAGTTGGTTGTTACGTTTTCATACGTATTTTTTGTAACTTTTAATTTAAAAAATTATTACATATTTTACCCTACTCTTGAATATTGTTGAGATTATCTGATCATAAACTTAGATTTGAAAAAAAATAGTTTCAATCGCTTTACTTCAGCGAATTTCGATCAGTCCGAAGGATCGAGTTTGTATCTCTTATAATCCTATACAAAACGACCATTTCGTAAATAATTGATAAAGAATTCGTCTCATTAGAATTGTTGATTCTAATCCAAACCGTATACAAGCCAATTTACCTAAAGATTTTGAGAGTTACTAGTTTGTCATTCTTCGCCTAAAAAGTTTCGGAATTACTAGTATTAATTATAAATAATTGAATTCATTCTCAAAATTCCATCATTTATTTATATATTTATTTCTATTATTAATAACATTTAAGAGATATTGTGAAAAACAAGTATTGGTTAACATTTAAGATTTGAAAGTTTACAATTAATACAAGAATAGAAAATGTATTATTTATATATCAATTTCAATTTGGTACTGAAGCTCGATGATACACTAAGTAATGTGGTCTGAAATTTCCACCACCTTCTATTATTGATTGAACTCCAATAGCTTCCTCATATGTTGGAAGTTCTAAATAAAAATAAAAAATACATTTTATTAATATTTATTGATGAACAATTAAATATTAAGAAAAATATTACCAGAATCTGTAGTTGTTGACATTACTAAATCCGAATAATCTGGTAAATTTGATGGAGATTGTATTTGAACAGTTATTGGATAAGTTCCAATTGTAATTGGAATATTTAATTCAGGTTCACTTTGACAACATACATGTGTATCACCTTTAATCTATTTTCAAATCAATACAATTATTATGCAAGTATTAATTATAGAATTTAAGAGTATAAAAATAATTACACGTAGTAAATAGCGAACTTTACAAATATTACTGGATGTTATGTCAGTTGGTGGTATTGACGGAACTCTTATTTCACCCAAAAACACTTCTGTACTACCAATTAAGCAATTCCCTAAGTATACATGAGCAATGTTAACTTCTTCAATCTTTTGATCCACACTATTTCGATGTTTAAAGTAATTTATAATCTGTGTAAAGATAGCAAAATTTTATTAATAATAGAATCCAATTTTGAAATTAAACACATAATTTGAACGATCATGACTTGTTGCATCTGTAAACCCTATTAAGGATAGAAAATAATTTGCAATTTTTAATATTCAAAATAAGTCGAGCTACTATCAATCGAAGTTACAATTCAAAAGAAATTCAAATTATCGGCTATAGGTTAGTGTAATCCAGATCCTTACCACCACTCTCTGTTACTCAATAAATTAATCTTAAATTTGTCAACATGTAGAATGAATATTTTATTAACAGATAGTAGTTAAATATTTAAATGCAAATGAGTGGTAATGAATGGACTTATGTGTGTCAATATTTGATTGACATTCTAACATCATAATCTTGACACTCACAGCACGTGTTTGTACAGGACAACACCGATTCTATAGTGTCTAAAATATAAATCAAAAGTAACCCAAAACAACTAACTATGGATTAAAATTTCTAAATGGAAAATGTACAATAAGTTATAGTTGTTCGATTATACATCTGAATACTTTAGTTGTGCGATACATAAATCCGCAGTTGCTTTAATTGTTCTTGACATATTTTTAAACTATTTGACATATAATTTATAATTAATACCTTGACAATATGCAAATTTATTGCACATACATCATGATTACTTCTATTCACCACTTTAAATTGAACACGTATTTTTTGACCGGGTGTATAACCAGATATTGGTGTCTCTGCCGTAAAAGTTAAATTACCTGAGACGAAGCACAAACAACAACAACAGAATAATTTAAAAGACTTTATTTCCTTTTTTTCCAATGGAAGCTACAACCGAAAACAGGATGTCATTAATTTAGTTTTAAAAGTTTTTTTAATGTCTAATATTACCCTTAAATTCTGATAACAATCATCATTTAAATTCAAGCGTTTAATAACTGTAAATGCTTCAACATATGACTTATCTGGCCATACTGGACGTTCCATATGCACTAGCACAGTATATCTTATATAACCATATTCTCCTTCAAGTGATGTTGGCAAATCATCTGGTAATTGATACTGAAATGTATAAGTGTAAATACCTGCTTCCATTTCAATTTCATCTGAATCAGAATTGAAAAAAATAATTAATAGAATTAGAAATGTCTGATTGAGGTGACTAGATCGCAAATTATGTGTAAATGCTTATGGTAAAATAATAGACACTGTTTAATTGATTTATTACATATAAATGAACATTAATTTTGTTAAATACTTTATAATATAATTTTTACTGTAATGCAATAATATAATGGCGGCTACGGCGAATTGAGCACGTTTGTTAAAATATAATAAATAAGTCAAATCAGCACTTATTTACATCGATAAATTATATAAAATTATCAACAAACCTTCATCACTTCCAATAAGAAAACTTTTCTTAGAAAAATATTTCTCTTCTCCTATTCGCTGGATCTTCTTCTTATTATAGTTTTCGCCACTTACCCATGAACAGTGAGCTATACCTTCAATTTTTACATAAATGCCTACGAAATTATTATTATTTTTTTTTAATATACTAAAATAAAATTTATATTAAAATAAAATGGTGCATAATATCTTAGCTTTGTTTATTCACTAACCTCTTACAGTCTTTTCCCTATGTAAGGTTAAAACTGCTTTACCACTTAATAATTCACCGGCATAGTAAATCTTAAGAGGATTATTATCAAATTCAATTATACATGTAGTTTTTCCCATTTCAAACTATTTACGAGTAGAATAAACGAGAAAATTTTAAAATACATGAATGGATCATTGTAACCGTTGTAATGTATAAGCAAATTACATTAATCTTTAAATATTTGTATTTATTAATTAAGTGTAAATAACTTAGAAAAAACCCTGTATAAAGACATTACTTTAACACTCAATAATAAAAACTTACATCCTTTTGCTTACTATTTTAAATCGGGACTATATAATATTGTTGTTTATTGTAAATATGTGTATAGTCCTTTGAAAAAAAAATGTGGCGCCGAAAATCCTTTTGCTTTACGAGAAATTATATTATGGTATTTTATATGGTGATGTTGTTTTGTTTAGTCCTGAGTATAAATGAGAGATTCTGTGTTGAATCAAAAGTAATTTCAGTCCGAAGAAATACTACATATAATAAGGATGAGTATCAAATTCAATTAAATGGTAATTTTTGGTTTAGGCGTACGTCAATTTATTATGTGATACACTTCATCTCGAATTTTACTCTATATTGCTAATTTGATTAGCGATATCCGCGTAGCACTTTCACTTCATTCCATCGCTTTCCACTGGTACAAGACTTAGTATCGATGTTTTACTATTCTGAAAAAAATTCTTATAAACGATAGTAGTAAGGGCATTGAATAATGGGCGAAAGTATTAATATATGAGATTTTATACTCTTATTAATTGAACAATGTTATATGTCTTTATTGATTTCATCTTTGAAGATATGTTAACTAATTCAATAGTAAAAACTTAATTTATACATAAGACAGACATCAGTTTTAAAATAAAATCAATTAATATAATTCACCATAAAAATTGTGATTGTATCTCTTATATCACCTGTAATTATGGAATAATGCAAATGCTGCATTCAAATGATTTTGTTACCAAAACGAATGTCCAAGCACATACATCATGTGATATGATTTTAAGCAAATTGTAACATAATGCATTTGGTTAACTATGCGGTTTAGGCAATTATTGACAAAAAATTGAATTAATAACACGATTTTAATTGACATCTTCGCACTCAAGATAGTGTATGTAATCGATGATATTTGAAAGTAAGTGGACGTTGTAATATTCTAAAAATCAATAGCCTAGACCACAATGGCGGTTACATGGCAGCATTCGAATCCAAATTGTACCTATCTGGCGAAAGCAGTTTTTATGACCATTAATTCGAATTAGAAACTAGTACATGTGTTTGTTAATAATAAAGATGAAGATGATGTTATGATGTGTTTTAACGACTATTACTGCATTATTCTTACTAAACTGTAAAATGTTATTAAATTGTTATTAAAAAACATAATGACATGTGAATATATAGTCGAAGTATAACATTTAATCTAATTTGAGATGTTTTGTATATAATTCAGGAAAAATAATTCAATCTAGTTTGAATTTCCAATTTCATAAATGTTTTTATTGAATTTTAATAAAATTGGTAAAATCATTTTATTTTCCTATGAAAAATACCAATTTTGGACAATTTTAAATGCATTTTCAAAACGCATCACTATAATTAAATTATACAATGCAATTGAGGCCCGTATAAATAAAACGAGATACATGAAATCAATTTTTTTTTTGTTTTTTGAAATTTTAAAATAAATTGTAAATTTGTTATTAGTTTATTTTCGCCAAATTAATTTTATTTTAAAAAGTAGATTTTCGGAATTAAAACGAAAACAAATAAATAAAAACATTTAAATTCTACTCGAACAATCATTTCGATTTAATTGAGTTATTATACAATTTTATTAATCGATACATTGATTGGATAATCGTCACTCTATTTACTATTGTATTATATACACATATATTGAATTGCATTATTGTCACCTCAAATTAACATTTAAAATATTCCCAATTGATTAAAAAATTACCGAAAATGAACACAATCACTAATCCAAGCGAGTGGAAAACAAACCAATGATTTAAAATGGTTTTCTTTACTATTGATCACTAAATCGAAAATTTGATTTTAATATTCACTTTCATCATCATCAAAAAACAAGACTTTATATTTCAGAAAAGTACATATTGATGATCAAAATTTTTAATGCATGTCCTTTTTTCGTATCGTTATAATTTCGAATCATCTATTCAGACCACTAGAAGCATGTTTTCTTCTTCTTCTTTCGTTAGGTCATGGACCTGTGTTTTTTTAGGACTTTTTAATTTCTGTTAATTTTGAGATGCGGATGTCCAACTTTCTCGCCATCTCTTCGGAGGCCTACCTATT
>JANSTX010047528.1:0-12027 GCA_027564355.1 Penthetria funebris | reverse complement strand
TATATATATAACAAGATAGTATACCTACAGCCTCCAACAGTTAACTTTAAATTGAGATATTAAAAACGTTTCAGATAATAAAGTGATTCAGTTCTAATAATGCAATAAGCATGTTTTATCCATTTAATTACCTTAACCTTTACCAAGATTATATAATATTACAATATTATCACCTTTCAAATTGATAGATGTCAACAAACACTACATTATCACCATATTTAAACCCTCGATCTCACGCCATTACTGACATATGTCGTGATCGTGTAACCGGTGACAGCGCGTGGAGGTAAATATTGGTTAAGTAACCTCAATGATAGTCATCATAGCCACACCATTCGTCACCCTTAGGTGAACAATAATGTAAATAATGAATTCATAATATGCAAATAATTAATAGTTTATTATACACTTAAATACATTATTTTTAAGTATAATAAATCACTGGGTCCAATTAAAAATCTACAGTGTTGTCAATTGTAAATGTTTTTATTTAACATTTTAAGCCAATGCTGAAAACACATTTAGTTTCATGTGAAAAATCTTACTGTTCAATATGGCCACTTTGGCGCGCTTAATGGCATCAAGTCTCCCGGTAAATATTTATTACTCGAATGTGAGCCTGTGGCCATTATTTCGAATAAAGGAACTATGAAATGTGATTTTGTAAAAATTGTTATGTTAAATTAAATTTATGGGATGATGCCGAGTCCTCTTGAAATGCGCTGTGATCAGCTATTCGGCAGCTATAACTATGTGAAGTTGGTAATACTCCGAGTGACGACCCTATAATATACAGGGTCGGTAACTGAATTAATAAGATAATTTAGTCGCAACGTGATCCGAGATTAATTTCGATCTAAAGCTATCTTAGATCAGGATGAATATTCATCATGTATAATATATACAGTTGATTCGTTGATTGCAAGCAAAGAGACGACATTTGCATCTACAGTACTCACAACTGATTACAAAAATATTACATTAAAACTGAATATAGTGATTCATTATTTAAAAAAAAAATGTAGTTCTATAGAAGGAGATACATTTAGATTGAATGTCCATTTTTTTCAACAACGGCCAGTGATGTCTAGATTTAGCATAGATTTATTAAAAGCAGTTTACACACATACCAAAATTTGTCTGGCACCTTGTTTATCGGCCTTGATTTCCATTCGACTGGAAAATCAGACAGTACCTTTCTTTCTGTCAAGTCATTTAAATTTGTGTCTGGTCTGCAGTGTTTACGCTGAACATCTAGACTAGGCACCGCAATATATTTGCAAATTAGTTCCAATATTGCCAAACATTATATTACAATAAGCGATGTTAAATTATTTGCTGTCGTGTATCATCGTTTTATCATCGACAAATATCAATACGTTTAAAAGTTTTAGATTGCTTTCCATTTTGGCAATAGTTTATTACAAACCTACTCAATACCCAAAATATTAATCGCTGTAAACCAAATTGTTTCGTTAATTGTTTTGTCGTTAAAAATTGTACCACCAATATTGTGAATGTTGCATATATTTGCCAAAAACGCTCCGAATTATGGTTTATAATAGTACTTAGCTGTGTTATATATTTCATATTCATTAATCTACCTGTATACATTTTTCACGTTTATTTACCTACCAGTACATACATTAAATGCTAAAATAGTACACGCACTTGTTAAATTATTTACATTTAGCAAATGCACAAACTAATCGGAAAACCGGAAATTTATCACAGTTGGCGCTGGTTATCAAAGATTCAAACCACATTTATCCGAGACACACATGTGCAATACTGTGTGTATTAGATAAGTTGGAAGTAGGGGTGAAACGTATTATACAAACACTGGTACGTATATATACATATTACATGTATACACATATCAAACACAGCTATCACCAAAGGTATCGGGACATACTTTTGATTCGTGGCCACGAAAGCTCATATCAGAATCATGATGCGGAATCCTATGGCCATATAAATGTATGTATATGCATTTATATATATTTATATCTCGGGGTCAAGACAGAGTATAAATAGGACCAAACTGTTTAATTTAATAAAATATGTTCACAAATGTCTTGTAATATATCATAGCTAGCATAAAAACTTCTAAATTAGTTTGTCCTCAAACTTTATTATATCAACTGTCGTACGATCAGTTAATAATTCCTAACATTTTGTCATTGGAACATTTTCTATTCTAATATAATTAGAATTTCAAACATTCTACGTGGGATTATATATTCACTTCTTGGATGTAATTGATTTAAAGTGACTTAATAAGAAAATTCATTTTCGTAGGTATACACTTACTAGTGCCACTGAACTATAAACTCCATTCATACCGACGAGATACTTAACTAACAGTCAGGTAAGCATATGAAGTACATCTGCTA
Source organism: Penthetria funebris (assembly GCA_027564355.1). Lineage (NCBI taxonomy): Eukaryota > Metazoa > Arthropoda > Insecta > Diptera > Pleciidae > Penthetria > Penthetria funebris. The sequence continues at coordinate 9,631 of JANSTX010047528.1, read as the reverse complement.
AAATAAAAGAATAATTAAAACGCAAATTACAGTGGATGATCTACCTGTATGTTGGTGAACGTTTTGTAATTCCATGATATGTACCAAAGTTATTTTAATGGGCAATGGAAAAGATAGATGTTTTAATTCCAAAGAATACGGATGAAGGAATAACCAGAATAAACCTTTTTTACAGATTTTATTTTTCTTTTAAAATAGTTCAAATATAATTTTATGAACATTTTTTAGATGGGTAATGTACCTGCATATCTACATTTTGTTTTCTGACTGCAAGAGTTGGGGTAATTAAAAATTTTGTAAAAGTTTTCCAAAAGCTAGTGCTCCTCTTTGCCTCAGGTGGCATTTGTACAAAATGTTATAATAAGGACATTTGTCGTGGGGACATCCTTCGTTCGTCCTAATATTTTTAATACAAATTAAACGTCAAAATATCTTAAAATTGAATAGAATAATATCACTTATTTGTATATCTGTTGTGAGGATATCCTCTATATGGAACTACAGTGTAGGCAACGGTCTCGGATTGTGGGTTTTCACCATTTTATTTTTAACACGTGTCCATATTTCGTAAAATGTAACAAAATAATATACCACTCATTTACGTTCAAAGGAAGACATAGTTGCATAATTATGTATGAATGTGTTTCCTTAATTGCTCAGATTTACAAGTCTTAGCCTTAGCCAGAAAAATACTGTGTTGTAAATACATTTGAACGTCTAATCTGTCTGATGCGAAATTTTTATTCTGATAAACTTTTGACTTTTGACTTTTTCAAATGTGCTCTTAATCTTTAAATTCAATAAATAAATCCATTAGAATATGAAAAAAATTAAATTATTATATAATTTACAGATTTGTATAAATTGCTATTTTGGAAATATCGAAAAAAATATCTTGTTGTATTTTGTTGGAATCATTAAAATTCTTTAATTTTGGTCAATCCTACATTTAGAAAGAAAGCAAATTGTGAATTATTTTTTTTTTTATTTGTTCAACAATCTATTCCTAGTAGTCTTCATTTCCACCTTAATAACTTCTGAAAGTGATAAATTTACCAAATAAATATTCATTGTCACAAATGGTATCTGAATCCTCAGATACATCGCGACAGTCTAGAGACTACACCACCTTGGCGATAAAATTATATTTCACTTAATCATTTCAGTAACTTATTTAATCATTTCTGGTTATTTACGCAATTTGAAAAATTGTCGAGTAGTTCCTCTAAGATTTATCCCTTACTGTTTTTCACATGAAACTTCAGTTTCTTCAAATCAAAAGTGTTTTCATTGGCATTTGTTTCCGCGGGTGTAATTTGATATAAAATTCAACAACTAAATACTTTATATTTGTTTTTTTATCATAAACGTATATTAAATAAATATTTACATTTCTTATTTCTTATCCTAATAAAACTTTATTTACTTTGCAAGTAGGAATTTCATTCAGCAAAGTATAATTTCTTTCTTTGCATATTAAAAATGTCAAATACAACGTTGATGAAAATTCTGAAGCTATTTTGAATATTCCTGTTTTCCTTTTTTTTTTTATCTGACTATATAAATGGGTTGTTACAATCCATGAACAATGAACTATAGAATAACATTTTTTATATGTGTATATGGCAGAAGAAAATATAAGACCTGTAAAGCCCTTGGGATGTAATTTTCTTTTGTATAGACACATTTTAGCTTTATTATACTTTACAGGTGAAGTGCTAAAATAAAAATTTATGTAACTTTGAAAAATTTTAAATTTTCTGGAGAATGGTTATCTTGGGAGCATATAGATTAATATTTCTTGATATTTTATAAAGATATGCTTCTATAGTTCTATAAATACATTATCAGCAGTATATGCCAGATTGACCTGTTTTGTTATAATTTTTAATACTACTTGCGTGTACTCATATTTTATGAACCTAAAACCATTCACTAATTCTAATTATAATATGTAACAGTTAGTAACAGTTAGTTTAAATGATGCGCAACATTAGTTTTTTGAAATTTGCAAAGACTCTTAGACTCTGTTTAGCATTCCAAAAATTTACCACATATATTTCTGTATGCGGAACTTAACATAAATTTTAGCACCATAATCAATTGTAAAAAAACTTAAAGTCGTCCGGTTAAATCTCATCTGATACCATGAGGTTCAGAGTTTACTTTTATCATGTGATGACAGTATACATTATTATTTTAGCCTCTAATATGTACATCAAAAATATCACCAAGCTTTCGACGATACAAAACTCTACATTGCGAATCACGATATAGACTGCGGATTATATTTATCAGTTTAGCTTGTATTTCATAACTTTCTCGAATTGTCCAAACCATACCAGAATCAATATTATCGAATGCCTGCTTGAAATTGACAAATAACATATGGTCTGTACAAAAGATACCAGGCCTGAAACGATTCCAAGTACTAATCATTCTTAAAGCCACAAAAACATTATTTTAAAAATTGACATTTATTATTTTTTTGGCTCAAATGCATCATAAAAACGTCTATACATTCTGGTCAACAACTTTTTTTCTAAAACCAAGTCAAATGGAATTATAATTGATTTATTGTTAAGTGCCACTGTAAAACGTAGTATTGTCAACTTCCAGTCAATATCAGATCGAATATTTACAGCAAGGTTTAAGGGTAGTGTAAAATGTGTAACAATCCTTCAGATTTACGAATTCTATTATTAGTAGGTATACACGAACTATATATACATTTAATATGAGCAGATTCAAATGACGCCTGTCATTCAAATTAATCGACCACTATCCTTTACAACAGAACGTTCAATTCAATCTAAGTATAGTTTGTTCAAATGTGAGAGATGGACTGATTACTTTTACGACGTCATAAATTGGCCCAAATTTCAGACTGGTCAGAGTCCAATTGATCGAAGACTGATTACAAGATGACTCACGGGTTATGCTCTGAGTTCTGATCTTGGTGCAGATGAAATTAAAATCGTATCACAACACCTAAATAGTGGTAAAGCAACCAGTATCGATAACATATCACCCGAAACTTTTAAAATAACCTTGGAAGGCGGTGCTTTAACATTGGATTTCATTATTAGCGAAGTGTGGTTGTCTCGTAATATTTCAACCGAGTGGAAAGAGGAGTTGATAATCAAATTGTAGATAAAGGGGAATTTTAGTGCGTGTGAGAACTAGCGTGGTATCACCTTCCCTAATACTATAAACAAAATTATAGTTATTATCGTGTTTGGTAGGTATTGCACAGACCTTATCAATAAATTAGAAATTTTTGGCAAACACTTGATGAAAGACCCAGTGATCCTAAAAAAAAAAGTGACGAAATACCATTAGTGGTTATTTAGTACTAGTCGTAGGATATTGTGTTGAATTAAGATATTGGCCAGAGATTCCTGAACAATATGGCAGTTGTTGGCACTATGCCCCCGATTATCTAGTCTGGTAAACGCTTAATCGTAATTTTAATTATATAAAACCTGATCTAAATTCAACCACTAATTTTAAAAGAATTGTCATAAGGATATTCTCTACTGAAATTACACTCAAAGCAGGTATTGTTTATCCATTGATCCATATTGATGACAGATGACAGAACACAAGTGTAAAAAGCAGGTAAACACAGTGATTCCAATCTGTATTTTTAATTGTAAATTACGGAATGTAGGCAGCGTATTGTGCTCGAAGCTAAATGTTAAATTCGATAACATTTATGACAACATGTAATTATCAAAGTTGAAATTTTTACATTATGCTTTTCTTTTGCATGAATATTAAATGAGAAAGAATATTTTTCTCAAATTATGTAAATTTTAAATTATAAATTTAAGCACATTACATTATACAACCCGTACCGCTATTACTTTTTATGTTAGAAAGAGTATTCTTATTTTCAGTATAAACGCTGGCATCCATAAATCTTTTAGTATTACAATAATATAATTATTTTAAATTTTATAATTTAAATTAAAATTAATTGAATGGTAGAACCATTAATAATTGAAATATGAATTTCGTATGTACAAAAAAATCTATAATTAAATTTTTTGGTTTACATTACTTTAAACACAAATAGAATGAGCTTTTTGAATAAATTGATGAATATAACATTCTAGAATCGATTTTGTATACAAAGATCCAGCTCTTGCAGTACATAAACAAAGTCTAAGGAATTTGAATTTGTTCTTATCGAATTGCTCGAAGTTCAACCCTATGTCTCTTTTTTCTCGTACCCAACACCAGGGGAGATGATTAAAGTTATGTTTAAGGATGATCATTCTCTGTTTCTAACAATTTATAATAAAAATGTCTACATATAAATTTATTTTTCGCTAAAAATCAAAATTCATGCAAATTAGCACTTTATTTTGTCAAATTTGTCTTGGGGACTAAGTGGACAAAATCGCACTGATAAACTAGGGGGTCTATTGTTTTATGCACAACTCTACTCAATTGTTAAAATCTGGAACCTATATTTGTCTTTATAGTATTCATCATTAATATTCATTGAAGTGTAAGAATACACTTAAAGTGTATTTCAGTTCTACTATTTATAATTTACTCGAGTAAGTGGAGACCTTCAACTAAAAAATAAGAGGAAAATTTCGGACGAAAATTTCGAAACACAGTCTAAGTTTAATGAAAATTTGTAAATACTATAAAGTTAAAAAATGGTGCAAATAATACTTCTATATAACATAATTGTGATGATATATCAGACTTTAGACTGCGCAAATTATGAACCATTTGTGAAAATTTAAAATTCGGATGCCTAACCTATAGGCCGTGTTTCACTTGAGTGTTGTTTCATTGCTAACCATTTTGTTCATCTCAAACTCAATTTTACTGGGGATTTCATCGCTAATCATTTTAATGACGAGTTTCTGAACAGCACTTAATTAAGTGATACTACAATATTTTCTCATATCATCAGGATTACGACCCTTCTTATATATTGATATTGTTACTCTAGTTCTCCAATCTGTATGTATTGCATTATGTTCAAGTAATTGTTCAGTCAGATATTGGTTGACATAAAAATTATTATTTTGAACTCTGTGCCTCCTGATCTCGTAAATCAGAGTGATATTTAGGTATTCGTGGAGATCATCATTGCGTGTGTACTTTGGTGCATTGGTAGCATTTCTCAGCACCCTATCTTTCGATATTGTTCTAGACTGCAATTAGATAGATGCCGGAAATTGTCATCTACCTAATTGTTCTCGATCGCATTCATTGATTTTCGATACATCGTTAAAAATCGAAATATCGAATTTAGGTAGAGTTTGCAACACATTTATGTGTAACCCTTTAGTTCTCTAAAATGTCAGGTCACATTTCTTATAGTATTTGAGTTGCCTCATTGCTTAGTATCAATGCAAAGCAAAGTCTGATCGTTCACGACTATGTAACAATTGATATTATTTTTTACTTACGGAACAAGCATCAATGAATGACAAAAGATCATGAGGTGTCTTGATGGAATTAAAAATAATATATTGTTATTTGTATGGGGGACGTAAATGCAAAGGTTGAATGCGGATATGTACAATAATCACAATCTCGTTATTGGTGGTACAATATTTAATCACAAAAGAATACACACCAAATTGAATATCCTCTATGTTCATACAACAATTAGCAGGAATTAAAAAAAATCAATGTTGAATGCAAGTAGCTTTAGAGAATCAGATGTTTACAGTGATTAAACTATGCAGTTATTGGGTAGATTCGTATTAAACTATTGTGGTATATTTGTGGCAGCCTTAGATTGCGAAACGAATTGATATTATCTAGTTGCAGAACAATGATATCAGGTGGCAATTTGCAGATACTAAATATATGTCAGCACTGAAACATTCTTCTCTATTATCAACATCTTCATCAGTTCGCCCTAATGCATTTGTAAATGAGTTCCAATCTTGCAATAAGAGAGATAATAATCTCTCTTATTGCATATGTTTATGTTCTTCTGCAAAATGTTTCCGTGCTGACATATAAAATTTGATACTAAGAAGAAGAAATATTATAAATAAAATCAAGAAGACAACTGTACGAGCTGCATAGAATCTACGAACATAACATAGTATATTTACTTGTTCTGGTTGCTCAGACCTCACATCATTCATAGATGGCAAACTCAATTATATATGTTGTTCATCGTACTTAAACAAGTATTCGACAAACTTAATCTTATTATGATATGAACAATTTTTGAAAGTTATATAGAAAACTTTCCAAATTTATGTACATGATCCATGGTATTCACCGTGACTCATAGTGCAAAAACTTGCATTGTGATAAGCATGGAGATATATTTTTAGTGTTAGGCATGGTATATATATTATCACCACTATTGTTCCAGCTCGTCTTAGAATGGATTCTGACAAAGATAAACAACGAATTACATACAAAGCGATTGAGTATAACCAATCGAGTGGAAGATCTGACTTTGCCGATTACATATCTTAGTTGGCACAAAAAGAGACAGAAATATAGCTGGAACTGATCATAGTTGTGTTACGGATATTGAATAAAAATGGTGCAATAATAAACAAGTTGGAAAGTTTCCAGTATTTGGAAAGTTACTCGGCAAAAGCTGCTGTTGCAAGAAAAGACAACGAATCATGCATATAAAATAAGTGGTAACTGTAAATACTGAGATATGGATGTGGCAGTCGACATAAATTTATTCATAATTCAGAATATTCAAGTTATATCACAAATTCAAGTTTTCGCAAAAAGTCTTAGACGCATATTAAGAATATTTTCATCGAATAAACATTAAATGATGATTTGTTGAGATTGGTTTTGGTTGGTTGGTTGTTGTGGCGAATCCGAATAAGTCTACGAAGGATTCCAATCAGTAGTTTAAACCCGTTGTTGAAAGTATTTAGGCAAACTAAATCCATCTACTGCGTACAAATTTTAAGAACAAGCATTTTATTCCCACTTAAAGACTGGGGGTCAAAGGAAAAATTGCCAAATATAAGGCAATCACACTGTTACGTTTGCTGAATATTTACAGTTTATAGTGTAGTCTATCTTATTTCTTATAGATAGCACGTAACTGCCTGTCTTTGACTACTAATTCATATTTAACACCCTCATAAAGTTATTCATTTCTATGAAGGGATTATAAATTTGTTATCACCCATAGATGCTTAGTTTTGATGCTCCCTATCAGGAGTACATAACTACATATAGGCAGCTACACTTTTTGAACAGAACTGCAAATATCTTATGGAAGCGGTTACATGTGTGGACTCTCGTTGCCTAAATGAAGAATAAACCTCATGACTTATTAAATGAGAAAAGTTGTTGAAAAAGCAAAGATAATAGAAAACCCAATCTTTGCAATTGATAATTAGTGACTATCAATGAATTATATTGATCGATGTATGCATATAAAATTAAGGAATATGTCAACTCAAATCAAATCTGAAGTTTACTACAAATATTTATAAGTATAATTGACTTATATTTCCTATTACCACTAACTCACCAGTTTCAAGAACTTTCCGTATTTTTCATTATACATTAACACGTCCATTTAATTCTGTTTTTATCTCTGATGAAAAATTATATTTACCTTAAAAATTTATGGATGGAACTTCCCCCTTATATTTCACAGATTCCTTATAAGACAGCAATCGTTTCATCATTTCCTTTACCACCTTATATGTTGGACGGTAGGATATATTCTAAAAGAATTTTAAATTTATGATTTTTTTCTTTCATTATTGAAAAGGATACGGAATATGGTAGGAATACGAGTAAATTTGTAAGTATTTTATAGTGTATAATAAATCGATTTTGTGGTAAAAATTATTTGCTGTCTAAATATCATAAAAACTTTATTTGGGTTTTTCTTTTCTTTATAAGGCACAAGTAGTTTTAGTAATATACTAATGTATATTCAAAGCAATTTATTAATATAATAAATTACTAATTCACTAATAAAATAAAATAATAGTAACCTTTTCGCCTCAAGGGAGCATTAGGTGGCATTATAGTCTTAATTTACCATTTCTAATATGAATGAAACATCAATGCATATTAGAAACGGCAAATTAACAATAAAGAAGAACCCTTGAGGTTGAGGCGTAAAGGTTAAGATGATGAAAAGACTATGTAACATCAAATTTGAACTTAAGTGACTATAATTGAGTAAATCTCAACAGTATCTCAAAAGTATTTCAGTATAGTATTATTATGGTGCCTTGAGTGGTGCACACATCCGTTGCTAAACCTACTTTGTTGCTGAAATGTTTTTCAACCAGTCGAAAAACGCGACGTCTCTTATTTCTTATTATTCTAAATTTCTTTCAAATATTCTGCTTCAACAAAGTGCATATGTTCCATAAATACTTTTGTTAAGATGTCTAATATCAGAAAATAGTTTCGGTTGTCTCCTGATGAAGGAATCTAAACAAAATTTAATCATTGCCAACAACAAAATTATGTTTGTGCTGTTTTTTATTTAAGATCAGTTAAGTTAGATATAAAGTCACCATCATGACCTTTATTCATCGAACAAACGCAATTTTTCAAGATCTCTAACTAGCACCTTCGCTACATTTCATCACTTTCCACTGATACCAGAATCCTTAATGGCGGTTCTTCGCCACGTCGTTTCTTTTAATACCCTGCGGGTTTCCGTTAAGTGCGTATTTTGCAATATTACCGGTCGGTCGTCTCCACTTTCTTCGGCTAACAATTTTGTTCATCGTCTTCGGATATTTGGCGAATACTTGACGTTGATATTGTATTTGGCGAATACTTGAAGTTGATATTGTATTTGACGAATACTTGAACCTTCCAAATTTCGCAGCCATACAATAGTACCATCAATTAATATGTATTTTATATTCATTATAATATCGATTACTGACTTATCTTACATGAGAAGATGCAGAGGCGAAAAAGTTCAATATTGATATTATTGAAATATACGAAAATTGAATAAGTACTCGCTGTTTTTTTGTGAAATTGAATGTTTTATTTAAAAAAATTAATAAGAACTTGTCACTGAAAGAATTGTAGATCGGTAGCGATTGATTTCTCCCAGTTTTCTTCCTGCATACGACGTTATCTACGAATCAAACAATTTTTTGGTATCTTTATAAGAATGTAAGTGCATTTCAGCGCCATAAGTCATTAATTGGAAAAAGTAGTAAGCGGATGGATCAATATCCAGTAAATCGGTTTTCCAATATGTGGCAGAACGTTGCCATGCTGCAAAATTATTTTGTCGTATCTCTCTTCGTATTGCGGACATTTTCCTTCAATGCTTGACTCTAACTCATCAATTGTAGTCGATGCATGGCCGTGCTTACCACACGATTTTGCTTTGTCATTTCAAGCTTAATGATTAAGTTTCACGATGATATTTTCTGTAGTATTACTCAATGCAAAAGACGAGGATAATAATATCTGTCGGGAATCAGTAACAACTTCCGTCTGTCCGTCTGTCCGTCTGTCCGTCCGTCCGTCTGTCCGTCTGTCCGTCCGTCCGTCTGTCCGTCTGTCCGTCCGTCCGTCTGTCAGTCTGTCCGTCCGTCCGTCTGTCCGTCTGTCCGTCTGTCCGTCTGTCCGTCTGTCCGTCTGTCCGTCTGTCCGTCTG
>JANSTX010047517.1:0-12028 GCA_027564355.1 Penthetria funebris | reverse complement strand
GTTACAAATCCAAAAAATCTATGAAATGTACCAACGTTTTTTATCGAAAACAAAAATTGCAATTTCTCGTAAACGGTTGGAGATAGAGACATGTTGTAAACGGTAAAATACCTAGTAATGCCTACTACATTTTATGAATATATGGCAGATATTTTGCTTTAACAATCAGCCTAAAAAATCGAAGAAACACGTGCTATTACATGAATGTCAGCATCGCTTCTGTTTGCAAAACATGCGCAACGACTTTCTACATATTTCATTCTCAGACACGGAATGCCTATCGATAACCGTTTTCGAGAAATTGCAATTTCTCGTAACCGGTTGGAGATAGAGACATGTTGTAAACTGTAAAATACCTAGTAATGCCTACTACATTTTATGAATATATGGCAGATATTTTGCTTTAACAATCAGCCTAAAAAATCGAAGAAACACGTGCTATTACATGAATGTCAGCATCGCTTCTGGTTGCAAAACATGCGCAACGACTTTCTACATATTTCATTCTCAGATACTGAATGCCTATCGATAACTGTTTTCGAGAAATTGCAGTTTCTCGTAAACGGTTGGAGATAGAGACATGTTGTAAACGGTAAAATACGTAGTAATACCTACTACATTTTATACATATAGGGCTGTTATTCTGCTTCAACTGTTAGTCTAAAAAATCGAAAAACTGGTGCTGTTACATGAATGTCAGCATCGTTTTTGGTTGCAAAAGATGCGAAACGACTTTCTACATATTTTGATTCTCAGATACGGAATGCCTATCTATAACCGTTTTTGAGATATTCGCATTTTAAATAAAATAGATCTTCTGAAGATTATGATGTCCTGATACAAATCCAAAATATCTATGAAATGTACCAACGTTTTTTATCGAAAACAAAAATTGCAATTTCTCGTAAACGGTCGGAGATAGAGACATGTTGTAAACGGTAAAATACCTAGTAATGCCTACTACATTTTATACATATATGGCTGTTATTTTGCTTCAACTGTTAGTCTAAAAAATCGAAGAAACTCGTGCTATTACATGAATGTCAGCATCGCTTTTGGTTGCAAAAGATGCGAAACGACTTTCTACATATTTCATTCTCAGATACGGAATGCGTATCGATAACCGTTTTCGAGAAACTGCAGTTTCTCTTAAGCGGTTGGAGATAGAGACATGTTGTAAATGGTAAAATACGTAGTTATGCCTGCTACATTTTGAACATATATAGCAGTTATTCTGCATTAACAATTGGTCTAATAAAACGAAGAAACTCATGGAATTACAAGGATTTATGCATCGTTTTTAACCGAAAAAGATGAGCAACGACTGTCTACATATATCATCCTTAGACGCATTTTAAATTAAATTGATCTTCTGAAGATTATGATGTCCTAATACAAATCCTAAAACCTATGAAATGCACCAACGTAATGCCCACTACTTTTTATACATATATGGCTGTTATTCTGCTTCAACAATTAGTCTAAAACATCGAAAAAACTCGTGCTATTACAAGTATGTCAGCATCGCTTTTGATTGCATATTTCATCCTGAGACACGAAATCCCTATCTAGAGGCGTTTTTGAGATGTTCGCACTTTAATATGAAACTCGCTGATACAAAGGGCAGAACTTGGTTTATATGCTTTGCTTAGTATCCAAACACAGATGAAATATGTGATGATGTGATTTATATATGTTATCATTCTGCTGCAAACACGGATTAAGAGCATCTGACCTGAATTTAATAAATACTGTCTGTTATTATTTTGAACAAAATCATTTATTTTTGAATTTCTTACAAATTTTATTTTTATTTTCTTTTTTTTTTGAACACAATATTCCTTTTTTTTTTAATATTTTTAAAATTCGTTTTAAAATAATAACTTTTAATGTTAATTTTATAAATATATAAATTGGATATAATATCTAAATATTTAAAAAAAAAAAACAAAACTACAGTGTAATTATTTCTTTGGGTTTAAATTAAAGAATTAAAGAAAAGGGACATGAAAACAAATTATTATTAATAATTTTTTATAATTTTGTTTTTTAATAAAAATCGTTATACATTTTTATTGGCAATTTGTTTTTACACGGCGGAAGAATTGGCATTTTGTTTCTATATCTGTACTTAATTATTTATTAACTTATTAACTAATTATAAATATACAAAAACTAAAGTTTTTATAGTTTTAGTATTATAAAATTAATAAATAAATATCTATTTTTATTTTTTTTTTTAATAATTATTATAATCATAAATATATAATCGTATTTTTCTATAAATACATTTGTTGATATGCTAAAAATAATATGTTTTTTAAAATTTTCTTTTAAATTAAAGAAGCATTTTTAAAATAATTACTCGTACTTATAGGACAATACAACTGCCCATATTTTAAAACTATAGTTTTTTTTTGTCTAAAAAAATACTAAATTCACTAAGAATAGAACTTCGGAATGAACATTTGTTAAAATAATTTAATAAAAGGATGCTAAAATTGTATGGTTACTTACTATGCGATATTTAAAAAAGTTTTAATGAAAGAATTTATTTTTAAACATCTTAAAAAACTTAAATTCATCATAAATTTATTGGCCATAACTGTTTTGCCGGTCCTTCGAGTGAAATACAGGTTTAAATGTATGATAATTCAAAAGGTGTCATCAGCATTTACTTAATTATTTGATTTCTAATTTACAAATTATTATAGCATCTCTGCCAGTATTTCTAAATGTACAGACATGACCTATAGCCATACAATTTAGTTATTCGGAAAATTTAAGTTTTGTTTTAAAAAAAAGGTACACATTAACGGTGGAGGAACATTACGAGAAATAGTTAGTGAATCTTAAAACATAATTAATTAAATTAGCTAAAAGGTTTTTTTTTGTTTTCTTAATAAAAAATCTTTACAATTATTTAGTAATTAATTAAATATGTTACTTATCTACTTGTATATATAGAATTAAATTTTTTATTATATACCATCCCCTAACTATATACATAAAATTGAAATCAATTAGTCCTTTCACTATCTATTTACACTTACAGCATTTACACTTTACTAAACCCTCATAGCACAATCGTAGCCATCTATTGAAAAATAAGTCTCATGAAATTGTACAATTTTTATTATCCTTATCGCTACCATCAATTTGTTGTTTCCGTTTTCTGGCACAAGCCAATGCATCATTTGGTACATAACTAACACGTACGCCCCCATAATGAAGACGTTGTGGCAACTGATAGGCAAGATCATCTGTACTTGATGAACTCGATGAACATGTTGAACATATACTGCTTGTATCCGAATCGTCATCGTTTTTCTCAATAATTTCATCATATGCTCTATTGGACGTACTAGGATCTTGATTTAGATAATTGTCCGATGAACTTTTCCGTTTACTATTTCTTGTACGTTTTGAATCGGATCGGCCGGAATAACTGCGTGAACGTGGTAATGTATCTTGGATACCTTCAAATCGTACACCTTTTATTGGTTTTTTATCTTTTATTTCTTCAATTATATTATCATCTTCAATAATTTCGGAATCATTTGTTGGTGATGGCAATTCACTTGGTGGTGTTCCAATTTTTTGTTGTTGTTGATGTTTTGGTGATGGTGGTAGTTTATGATGATGATGTTGATGATTTCCGTTTTTATGTTGCCGATGGTGATGATGATGGTGTGGTTGTTGTCGTAAATAATGTTGTTTTTCTTGTTGTTGTTGGATTTGTTGCTGTTGGTGATGTGTTCCTGGTAATGGTGGTTGATCTTTTTGCTGATAATTTGGTTGTTCTTCTATAATACTGACTGGTTCTTCAATGATAGCAGATGTTGTTAATTCTGGCATTGATGATGATGTTAATGTTTGTTCCATATTAAAGTGATGTAAAGAATTATTATTATTGTTGATATTATTATTATTGTTGTTGTTATTGTTATTATTATTATTATTATTATTATTATTATTATTATTAGTACTGCTAGTATGAGATGGCGATGGTGACGTATTTTCTTGTAAATGCCAATTTTCTAAACTTATTCCAATATCTGTTAAATCTAATGGTTCTCGACTCCTATCTCGATTCAATAAACGTTGTATATCATTTGGATCAGTTTGTGTTTGCTGATTATCTGGTGTTCCTATACGTATTTAGAATGAAATAAAAGGACATGGTTTAATGTAATAATATCAAATAAAAAAAACATATCAAATGATTATATTTAATGTATTAGAACAACAATAACATTTGTAATATCTAGTCACTAATTGCAAACGAAATATTTTTAATTAATTACAATCATTTTAGAACTCATCTTCGTGAAATTAGTGTAAACGAATGATATTTGATGAGTGGAAGTTGACACAAATTTCAAATAATAATTAATTACATATTTTTAAATCAAATTATTTACCGGTACTATTCTATGGTCGTGACACTTAGAAATGGACGAACATCATTATGCCACAAATCTAAAGTTTTCGCCATTGACGCATATAAGAATATTTTGGACAAATTAAATATCAAATTAAGATATGAACGGATTTTCAGGAGCTGAACACGAATATTAGACGAAGAAAATAGAATTATATCGACCCTACTTTGTATTGCGTCTGGTCAATGCATTACAGATCTGCTTGTTAGACATCTAGAATATTGGCCGTTGTTTGTTGCCTCCGTGTTAGATCGTATTTGGTAGAATATAGCAAATTGTGTGCAAAAAAAAAAAAAAAGAATGGGCAAAAAATAGTTAAAGTAACAACTTTAACATTGTGCAAATTTCAGAAAACCGAGTCTAAGACCTTCAAGCTGAAAGCGATATATTTACATATCCCCGACAAAGCGATTTCGTAAATAATTGCTTTGCATGAGATGCCAGCAACCATTATTTTATGCTAAACAAATTATTTTGTATACAGTCGAATAACTTATCATCTGTTAGTATTATAAATGTAGCCTGTTTGATAATTGTCCGATAACTTCAAGACCTAATAGTTTCAATCATTTTCAATGTATTTTGAATGGGCAATAAAGAATGAATAATTTATTATACATAACATTTATTACCTCTGTCAACCAGTAATTTCTCCAAATTTCTTTCTAATAATACTCTATCCAATCCTTTTGTTACCGGATTCGGTGATGGCATAGGACTTTGATTTTGTGACACACTTGATGGTCCCGATGACGGTGAATAACCTAAACGTAAATTTAATTCATCTTGTTCCCATTTTGACATTGTTTGTTGTTCCTGATTAACTTTTGGATTTCTTTGCAATGCTCTACGTCCCATTTTTGGACTACGTATATTTTGTGGACTTCGCATTGATCGTACCGGTGACGATGGTGTTATAATGGGTGATGCCGGTGGTGTTGACGATTCATTATCTGATGGTGGACGATTTGTATTCTTATTACGTTGTCGCGGTGGTCTCAATCCAGGACCCGAACTATCAGATGGTGTTGGTGGTTCACCTTTACTACAAGCAATTGAACAATAAATTGCACCACGTCTAGGCAAAAATGGTCTTCCCAGAAGTGAACATCTATAATATGACAAAATAATAAAATTAAATTAAATGGCAATTACGAATATGTTGAACCGATTATTTAACTAATCGATTAGAAAAAATGCAGTGAAAGAAATTACATAATAACAAAAAAAAAAAAAACAAATAATAGTTACCTGCAAGTGCTACATGAAAAGCAATGATCAGTCGCGTGCCAGTGTTGACCATCGTGACTCATTTGACCTTGATCTACACCAATTGGTTCACCACAATAATCACAATATTCAGCAAACATTGCATCAAAACAATGTAAACAATATGGTTTACCATCTCTCATTATGTACCTGTAAGGTGCAAATAAAAAAAAAAAACGATGTTATTAAAACGTTATTATTCAAATTACATTCATTTTGAGACAGAACTTTTGCATATTTATTCACATTTTACATAGAATATCTTCATATTTCACCTGTCGTGCAATGGTAAAATTTATTATTCATTCAAAGTATTCATACAGCGAGAAATAGGTTCATACATATAACTATATATATTTACATATGTAATCATGAATTGAGTATTAATGTTTAATTTATGTTATGAAAATTTACATACCTTTGTCCACCCAGTTGTTTGTCACATTCAAAACATGCAAAATGTTTCATATGCCAAGCACGTCCTTCTGCCTCAGTACATTCATCGGCAAGTATAATCTAATTTTGCACATAAAATTATAAAAATGAAAATATTCAATTGGTTTTTAAAATTAATCAAATTAAATTAAAATTTAACAATAATAGACTTCATAAAATGAATAGTGTCTTAAATTTATGTGTTTTAAATAGTTACTACGGCTGTCCCAAATTCTTTAACAATTCTAAAGAATTTGAGAACAAAAAATTAGACAAACACTGATGAGGTGAATAGAGGACTAAATCAACATTTACCTTCTAACCCGAAGTATCAGAAATACGATCACAAAATATGCCAATTATGATATGAGGTCGACAAAAATAATGTAGTTTTCCGGTTTAAATTTGATATTAATAGATAATAATACATCGTAATTCCGTACTATATGCATCTCGTACTATATGCATCAATATTGTGACGTAAAGGTAAAAATAATAATGGCGCGTAACAGGCGAACAGAAACATAGAAATTTAAATGGTAAATATTATTTAAAAATTAAAAAGCCTACCAGGAGAGCATAGTTTGTGAACTAAAAACAACAGTTTATTTTTAATGTACAAAAATGTGAGGATATGGATTCGCCTCTTGTATTAGTACTTAATAATCCATTGAAAGCAAAAAACAATATTTACTCCTGGTAAAATATATCAAGAACATCGAGTAGAACTGGCGAGCAATTTATCAATCCATAAAAATTATTTAAAAATCAAAATACCAATAATTCTGAACAAAAAACAACAGTAATTTTCATTGTAAGAAAATTGCGTTTTTTCTCAATAATTGTCTGTTGTATTCGGTCTTCATAATCCATTGAAACACAAACTTCGATTGACTCATAATGTTTTTTAGTAATTTACAGTTATTCTTATGAGGTTCGGTCATCGAAGCAAATAAATTAAAATTAAATTGCAGGTCAGGGTTGCTAATATAAAATTAGACTGATTTTCTGTGTTTTTCTTTTGAATATTAATAAATAATAGGTTAATTTCAAAAGATTACGCTAAAATTAATAATTATTAGTGAGCGTCATTTAAAGAATAAATGTCGAAATTAATGTGTTCTTAACGAAACAATAGCACACACCAATCTATTAACCTATGAAAATTATTAAAAAAAATTTAAACGTTTACCAGAAAATCATAATTGTAACTAAAAACAACAGTTTTTTATTGTACGAAAATATGTGAGTACAACATTTGCCTTTTATTAGACTTCATAATCCATTGAATGTGGAAAAAAAACCCTCTCACGTTCTATCAAAATACATGTAATAGGCAAGCAGAAACACCGACATTAACATGATCGTAATAAAACAACAACACACACCTCAATCAACCTACAAAAATCAAATCGCCAATCAGGAGGGCATAATTGTTAATAAAAAACCAAAGTGATTTTCAATTAACGAAAAAATCTCAAAAATCGCCCCTTGCATTATAAGGTCTTCATAATCCTCAATTGAAAGCAGATCTGAAACCTGTCGGTCTTTACGAATATTTAGTGATGACAGTTGGTATATTTAGTCAAATGTTGATAATTAATAGTGTGATCATCCGCACATTGAATTTTAGCCGACATTCGCAATTAAAATGCGATGTAGTTAAAGTTCAGCATTTCTTCTACAATATTATCGACCGCATTTTATAGATGTTGTATAATGAATGTAAATTTGATTTTGTATAGAATGGAAACAGATTCCATAAATATCTAAGTAGTCGGTTATTTATTAAACTGGCAACAGAATAACCTTAACGATGTGTCAATTCAACAGCACATTAAAGCACTCTGTCCACTTTTTAATTTTCAGCGACAGAGTAGCTTCTCGTAAACGGTTGAAGAAAGAGACATGCTGTAAAGGTAAAATACGTAGTAATGCCTGCTACAACAATTAGTCTAAAAAAACGGAAACACTGGAGCTATTGCAAGGATATCAGCATCGCATTTAATTACAAAATATGCGCGACGACTTTCTACATACTTCATCCTCAAACACGAAAACTCTATCTATAACCGTTTTCGAGATATTTACATTTTAAATTAAATACAGTTTCTAAAGATTATGATTTCCTAATACAAATTCACAAACCTTTGAAATGTACCAACGTTTTTTATCGAAAACAAAAATTGCAATTTCTCGTAAACGGTTGGAGATAGAGACATAGTGTACACGGTAAAATGCGCAGTAACGCCGACTTCATTTTATACACATACAGCAGATATTCTACTACAATAATCAGTCTAACAAAACGAAAAAAGTAAAACTATTACGAGGATGTCAGTATCGCTTTGCAAAAGATGCAGAGTGACTTTCTATATATTTCATCCTAAAGATGGAAGCTATTCTGCTACAAAAATTTGTCTAAAAAGAAGGGAAAAACTCGAGCTATTACGAGTTACTACATATAGTCTAGAGTAGCCTAGAATAGTCTAGAATAGCCTAGAATTGTCTAGAATAGCCTAGAACAGTCTAGAATAGCCTAGAATAGCCTAAAATAGCTTAGAATAGCCTAAAATAGCATAGAATAGCCTAAAATAGGTTAGACTATACAGATATTTGCATTTTATATAAAATACATCTTCTAACGATTATGGTTTCTTGAAAGTAAAAGAGTTTCACCCGTACAAGTAACTTTTTCCGCTTAATTAAATAGTGATCAGTGGAAATAATTGCACCTGTGATGATGCGTACACCCAACAGTTAGGTTCTTCACTTCCTGCAAATTTCTGTGTAGTCAACTTATTGACTTATGTAACCATCACGGAATTTTAAACTTGACTAAATTTTTGAAAAACGAATTCAACGATTACGTGCTTGAAATCTTTAAACAATTCTTGTATGGAATCTTCTTATATGTTTATATCGGTAGTTTACGTCGTAAAAGGCGTTAGTTAAATAAAAATCCATCTCAAAATCATCATCATCATCTCGACCTTTACTTCACGCGGGATCAAACTACGTTTTCATTGGCCATCTCATATAGGGATACTTTGACAGAAATTCAATTCACTTCTATGCTTGCTCCTAATCCAGAGTACCACCATCGCGAAGTACATTAATGGAATGTTGTTTCTATGTAAGGAAGACCCAATTATTGAATTTGTTCACGAAATTTTACATCACAATTTGCAGTTATATCAAATTATTAACGATAATATGGCAGAAAATAACTTAGCATAACTTCGCTGTTCATTTCAAGTCATTTATCATGAAACTAAGTGAAGGCAACAAGAATGAAATGCAGTCAAAAAAGAAAAATTGAAAAAATAAATGAAAATGGAAAAACAAGTCCCAATGTTTCCTACATTTAAAAATTAATGACATGTCAAAACTTTACTCGTATATCAATACAATTTGTCATATAGGAAAATATGAATAAAGACATTATGTATAGAAAAGGATATTTTATTCTCTTCATAGTCCTTGTCGGTATGATGGGAGCAGGAGGACAGGGATTCATATACAGAATGTCCATTTTTTTGCCTTCAGAATATAAATCTAAAGCTTTTGCAGAATCTGTTGAACAAAACATTCAAATACAAAAAAAAAAAAATGATGGACCTTTGACCATATTTTGTGTTTGCTATTCTTTCTTAAATGTTGCATAATACACACGCCGTACAATCGTTAGGGTAAAATAAGGGTGGAAAACTTTTCTATTTTGATTTTTTCTTCATTCACGTATTTATATTTGGATGATGGAAATCAATACATCAGGATTAAGTGCTGAAGATGTGAAATTAATGTGAACATATCCATTGAATGTATAACTCGTACATGGCTATATATATATAGAGTTAAAATACCTATGTCCTTTTATGGTTTATGGCAACTAATAATGATGGTCATCGATAACAGGATTAGATTAAAATAAATCTTCAATATCGTAATAATGACAAGAATATAGTGTATATAAGGGTGGTATGTAGTTTTTTTTTTTGTTTATTTAAGTGTCGTCGAATACATAGTTATCTAGTTCAATGAAATTAATCAAAGATTTGGTTAGATTTAATGCTCGAATTTCTGAGTCACTTTTGTTTGTTCAACAAAAACGTTAAATACTGTCAAGTTTATCTTACGAAAAACGGGAACTAATGATCTATTGGAAATTATCTATTTAGGATAGACATCTATATTAAGGGCTCTTTTCACATATAAACATATTAATTACCATTCATTAATTATGTCTATCTAAATAATCGTATTTCAAATTCAATATCGCCATGGAATTTGATACTAAAGTGACACATTTACTTCACAAACTACCCTTTTCCAATGAATGTACAGTGAAAAAAATATTATCATATATTATCTGTCATTTAACATTATATAGATATTATATACCCTTCCGGCATAGCCACTAAAATCCGCGCAGGAGTGTATAATTAGTCCAACAACTTTGTTTATTGTTATTAGTAAAGTGATGCCGAGTCAGTTCTCACACATACTTAAGTTATGTGTATAGTTATACTGCTGAATCGGGAGTATATTGCTCGAGAAATATCAACAAATGGCATCGTATCGAATGGGAACACAATGCCGAATTTAGACTTATGAGCACAAAAACGATATAGAAACAAAAACGTTAGATCAATGTTTGCAGCAAGATTCAAGAGTAGAATACAATGTGTAACAATAGTTCTGATTTACGCAATTTATAGGATATTGCACTTATTATCACTCTACCTTGCTGAGATTAAGAGATCGGATCCTGGCATAATTATGGGTAATAGCTAACACCAAGGTTGACTTAGATAACAATCTTTTGATTTATGGTAATATATTTACGAAAACACAAAAACAATTCGATTTCACCCTTATGTCATACCATAAACCAATTACATTACATAACTATTAGTAAAAGATGACAAATACTTTATTACACGATCATAAATAGGTGCACATGTTTTCAGTGATCAGTGTTACATAACAAAATGACCAATTTAATCTAGTGATAGTTTGCTGATATCAATGAAGCTCAGAAAGTAGAAAGATGAACAACAATCTCTTGAAGTGACTCAAAGTATAAGTGGACTCAAGGTTTAGTTAACCAAAAATCGAAATAACTTTAGAATTCAACTATATCTCATAGTCAGGTGATTTTCACTCAAGTCCACACTGTGCATGAGAACTGACGGTAAAAGGCATCCAAGCCGTGATGGGAGGGTCTCTAGGAGAATATGTGGCCAACATATTCTACTTTAAATCCAGAGCCAATGAAAATCACCGCAACATGGCGATTCTGCCGCCATTACCAAAGTATATAGCCTAGGCTATTATTGTTGCCAATTCGATAATAACCGAACATAAAATTGGTGAAGGAACTCTAGGGCGACACATAGAAATATGTTCGGCTTCGAGTTACCCAAAGTATTAGGCAGGATTCTGTGAAAATGAGAATGGTGAAGATTGTTCAAATTGAATAACCCTGGCATCTCAAGCCCTAGTAAATTGCGTTACTGACTTTGCAACAGGCGGCCGCCGGTAGTAAAATAAAAACCAAATACAAGAAAGGAGAGGCAGAAAATTATTTATTTATTATTTACTTATTGTTTATTATGGTAGAAATATGAAATGAGTTCACTTTTGGTAATGAATTCCGGAGGTAAACTAGTCCCCCAATTGGATCTCCGGGTGGGGAGCAAAAAGTGAAGTCAATTCTGAATGTAAAATTTTGAGAGTAGGTACTTGGATCATCAGCTCCTTAACTCGACGTAGTACCGAGCTAGCGCAGAGGTATTAAGAAAAAGAAATATTCAAGTGGCTTGTATACAAGAAACTAAATGGAAGGGGTCCAAGGCCAAATATATAGGACATGG
>JANSTX010047506.1:0-12030 GCA_027564355.1 Penthetria funebris | reverse complement strand
TTTTTTCAATTATAAGCACTTCTGTGTAATTTTTTTTTTTCTGAGATGTTTATTTCTTGGCGTTACATGAACGAAATACAACAGACCCTTGGAACTTCGTTCCCAGGGCCTAAAAATAACATGCTAGAGATTTTAATGTAAATCTTTAGCAAAATACTAGTAATAATATCGATGTTAAGGTACTCTATATCTGGTGGCCATTCCTCTAGATCAGTAACTTTCTCAACTACTTCGTGTCATTAGTCTTGAACTGTAAAGATGAAAACTTCTTTAACTTATTCATCGTTGACCCATTTAAGTCCAAATTTTGTCGATTTTGTCTCCAATAACAGAGTAGTCATTCCAGAATTTCGGGGCAAAATCACAAACATATTAAAGCAGTTCAGACAGTTAAAACCATACACTATACTTATTATTGAAAGAATTGTGTTAGGGTGTATAGTAAGTTGATTGGCCGATTAAGTCTTGTTATTATCGTCTTAGATAAGTGGTAATCAACGGCGTTACTATATTTTATAAACAGGAATTTACATGACACAAAGGGACAAATAGCCCCATTGATTTCCTCTTTAATAATTTTGACCATTATACAATTTTCGCTCTAGACCTTATCGTTTCTTCATTTGTATTTGTTGGATATAATTTATGGAATTCTCTATGATTATAGCTGGTCCGCATTGTTGACATCTTGTTGAAACATTTTGAGATATGGAAAAATTCGAGATTCTAAATGTAGATGCTATAAAACCATTCTCATTATGTGGTTTAAATATCAGTATCCTGTTACTCGTCATGTTACATAATATCTCTAGCATAATATCGTTTCGTTAATTAGTATTTGTAATAAGTTGTGGTCCCATAAAAACTTTTCGGATTTGTCAAATCTGCGATCAATTCAAAAACTATTCAATACAGAACATCGCAATTTAATCTTTTGACCGTTAAGATATAATGCCGTCATTTTATTAGTTTTTCCATGAATGATCTCATCAAAAGACGGGCGGACACAAATATAAACGAGTGAATAGACAAATAAACGAGGCAGATCGATACATAGACAGACGGATAGAGACAGTGGACAGATAGACAGGCGGACAGATAGACAGGTGGACAGATAGACAGGTGGACAGATATACAAGCGGACAGAGGACAAATAATTAATGCAACAAGCGGGCAGATAGATTACGAGACAGGCGAACAGATGGACATATAATGCGGACATATTGACAATTAGACAGGCGGACTGGTGGACAAAAAGACTGGCAAACAGATGGACAATAAAATACGTGGACAGATGGACAATGAAACAGGCGGACAGTTGGACAATGAGATAGGGAACAGATGGACAATGAAACAGTCGGATAGATGGATAATGAGACAAGAGAACAACGGAGTAGATCAACTAGCGGACAAAGGGGCAGATGAATGAGCGGAAAAAGAGGCAGATGAATCAGAGGACAAAGAGGCAGATGAATCAGCGGACAAAGAGGCAGATGAATCAGCGGACAGATGAACCAGCGGACAGATGAATCAACGAACAGATGAATCAGCGAACAAATGAACAATCAAATATACAAGTAGACAGATGTACAAGCATGCAGATGTTTAAGCAGACAAATATACAACCAGACATATATAAAAGCAGACAAATGAACAAGCAGACATATGGACAATGGGACTAATAGACATACGGACAGACGGGCATTACAAACATCCTTGTACCAGATTCAATCACTAAAAATCACTTTTGCATATTTATACTTTCTTTGATTATTAACGACAATAGATATCAAATCACTTTTACTGACTATTATAAACATTTCAGAAGATGGTCAGCATAAAATTTCATTTAGCTATTCATTGATTTTGTACAATATTATTTTAGCTGTGAATGAAATGTGTGAAATACTTTCAATAAAGAAAAAATAGATAAAACACTTTTCACTATACTGATGACTATTTTCTAAAAATAAAATAGTGCCCGTCAATTTACCGTAGCTATTCAAAAATGTTCAATAAAAAAAAGCTAATAGAAAATTAAAAAAACAAAAAAACTCACCGGTATTTTAGACGTTTTCAAAAATTCTAACAATGCTTCTAACGAACCCAATGTTGATGCTTGAACATAAACACCTTCTGAACTTAATTTTATATGACTTAAAGCAGATTTAAGTTCTTTTGCCACATCATCTCTGTAAATTACAAAAGAAAACGAAAAAATTACCATACAATCAAACATCACCCCCATCAAAACAACATACTTGCAAATTTCAATTTCATCGGGTTTATGTGCAATATAAATATTTAAACCGGCAATTGCCTTTTCCAGTTCTTTTGCAGCAATTTTAACACCTTGTGCTGCAATAATCTCTTTATATTCAATATAAGCATTTTTAACACGTAATTCTTTCATTGGTTGTGGCATCAGCAATGAACGAATCTGTGTTACAATTGGTCCATCTGTACCAGCAATACACATTGTTTCACCTTCACGTAATTTACCATTTATTAAAATTGCATCAATTGTTGTACCTAAACCGGATATTGCTTTAACTTCTAAAACAATTGCCTGCAATTCTTCGCTATACATAAGTCTTTTGGCCAACCAACTTTGACATGATTCAACAATTAAAAATAATAGATTGCCCATACCTTCACCGGTTATGGCACTTGTTGGCACCAAATTAACATAACTTCTTGGATCCGGATTATCATAAAATAGTGCAGCATTTAAACCCTGTTCGGCAAATTGTAATATCACATCTTTTGTACGTTGCTGAAATTCAACTTGTGTATTTGATTTTTGTGCTTTTATAACATCACGAACATCTTTACGTATAAACGTTTCCCAATCGTATAAGCGATCGATTTTATTTAATGCCACAATAAATGGTGTTTTCTTTGATTTTAATAAATTTATTGATTCAATTGTTTGCGGTTCTAATCCGTGCATAATGTCAACAACTAAAATTGCAATATCACATAATGATGATCCACGACTACGTAAATTACTAAACGATTCATGACCAGGTGTATCGATGATTAATAGGCCGGGTAATTTGAACTGCATATCGCTATACTTTATAATTGAAAAGGAAAAAATAAAATAAATTGTAATTACTATTTTCTGTTAAAAAATATTATACAAAATTATAATAATTTTATGATGAATGACGCAATATTCTTTTGCCGAGATAAAATATATACCTCCAACGAAGTCTAATACATTCAAACAATTATTATTATTCATTCAACATACATTTCAAATCAACTGACACAACTAATAAGCAGCCAGCAGATTAAAAAAAAAAATTGTAAAACTTACCCCTTTAACAATACGTGTCTGTTCCTTAATATTTTCAATTGGTACATTTGTTGCACCAATTTGTTGTGTAATACCACCGGCTTCACCATCTTGTACATGAGTGCGACGTAATTTATCCAAAATTTTTGTTTTACCTGTATCAACATGACCTAAAACGCATACAACAGCTGCACGTAAATTATTTAATGAACGTTTCTGTTCGGCCGCATGTCGACGCTTTAAAATTCTTTGCCATGCACGTTCACGTTTAATTTCCGCATCAGTTTTATGATCACTCTCTTCCGAATCATCTTCACCATCATCATCATCATCATCATCACCGGACTCATCTTCCTCCTCATCATCATCGGATTCATTATCGTCATTACTGTCATCATTAACATCACTATCGCTTTGCTCAATTGATTTCTGTTTTTTATTGTCACCAGCTTTTGCTGATTTCGTTACTGCTACTTTACTTGGTGTCGTTGCTTGTTTTGTTTTTTTATTATTAGCAACATTTTTATTATCATTTTTATTTGATTTCAATGTTTGTACTTCATCATCTTCAGAACTCGATGCATCCCATGAATCTTTAATGACTTCAATTTTTTCAACTATTGTTGGAACTTCATTTTGCTTATTATTTTCATCATTCATTTCTACATTATTGTCTGCATCATTTTTATTATCATCTTCTTGGGAAATACTTTGTTGTACCGGTTCTTTTCGTTTATTCGGACGCATACGTGTACCGGCTCTTGGACGCTTTTCACCAACTTCGGGTAAATCAACACCTTGTGCACGTAAATTGTCTAACATTGCTTGAGCTCGTGCTTTATCTTGTTTCTGTTTTGCTGTTAATAATTTACCTTCGGCTTTTAAACGTGCTTTGCGTTCGGTTTCCCGTTGCTTTTTCTTTTCCTTACGTTCGGCTTCCAAACGTATTTGTTCTAAACGATAATTTTCTAATTCTTCTTCTTTTCGTATACGCTCTTCTTCTTCTTTCTAAAATTAAATATTAAATAAAATATGGAAATTGAAAAAAAAAATATTTTCATTTAATTAAAACTACCTTTAATTTTTCCTCTTCTTCTTTCACTTTTTGCAGTCTTTCTTGCATAGCGGCAACCACCGCTTGACTAATACCTTTCTTTTTACCTTTTTCTTCTTTTTCTTTTTTCTCCATTTTTTCTTTTTTCTTCTTTTTCTTATCATCTTTTTTATTACCCTCTTCTTCCTGTTTTTCGGTAACATCCGCGGTGTCATCATCACCATCTACAGCAGCAGCGCCATCATCACCTCCATCCCCAATAGTTACATCAATTTCAACTTTAGTCTGTTCAATTTTCGTTTCTTTATTCTTATTGGATTTCGGTTCTTTTTTATTCACAATTGCGGTATCTGCTACATTAACTTGTTCTGATGATAACAGCTGATTTGGTTGTTGATCGTCAGCTAAAGATTTATGTTGTTGTTTTAATAATGCCGCCTCGCGTTTCTGACGTTCTTTCTTTTCTTTTTTCTTTTGGGCAGCTGATTTAACAGTACTACCAGCATCTTCACCAATTTCATCAGCAGTAGCATCATTACCGTCTACTTCTTCACCTGTTGCTACCATCATATTATCGTCTTCAGTATGTTTTTGTTGATTATTTGTTTTCTTTTTTTTATCATCTGCTGGTACAGCCAATGCATCAGCCGGTTTCTTTACACCGGAATATTCCATTTCAAGTTCAGCTAAAACCTTGTCTATATCTTCATCGCTATCATTGCGTTTCTTTTTCGTTTTCTTCCCTTTTTTCGACACCTGCTTACTGCCAACATCAACATCATCCTCTAAACTATTTTGTTTTATGGGTTTTTGTTTTTTACCAGATTTTTTTACAATAATTTCATCATTATCATCAGATTGTTGAATATTTTCATCATTTTCATTATTACTATCGTTAATGTCTTCATCGTCACTTTCACCTGCCATCAATAAATCAAAGCCACCCCTTTTCTTTGGTGCTGATTTAGATTTTTTTGCTTTTTTAGTCACAACAATTGGCTCCTCTTCATCATCATTTTCATCGTCTGAATCTGTTTTCTTATTTTTCGATTTCGATTTGGACTTTCCTTTCGTCACCTTAAGATTCTTGACATTTTTTGTAATAATCTCAATGTCACTATTATTGACAATTACATTTTCATTTCCAGCCATGTCAACATCATCATCCTCCTCATCGTCTTTCGCCTTACTTTTATTTGTATTTTTTTTCTTTTCTTTTTGTTTACTTTTACTTTTACCCTTTTCTTCTGGTTCATTATGTTTGGCTTGATCATTTTCTGCAAATTCGTTCATATTATCCAAATCGCTGTCACTAAAATTAAATAAATGTTATTAAAAGTGTAAGCAAAATAGTAAAACAAAAATAGTACAAAACAAAAAAAGAAAAAGTTGACACATCAACAAAAAAATAAAACAGTTTTAAAAGAGCCGATAAATTAAATAACTTTCTATGACTTACCCAGCATTTTCATTATCAATTATTGGTTTTTTATCCTTTTTACCTTTACCCATTTTAAAAACTAAAAAACTAAATTCTTATATTGTTTATTATTGTTAAAAAATGTAATACAAAACAAAAAAAACTTATGAAATACAAATTACAAAATGTGTCTCAAAGTTATTTGAGGTTATGTTTGAGCATACAAAATATAATTAAGTTATGCAAAGTGTCAATTTGATGTTAGCATAAATGTCGAAAATTTTTATACTATGAAAAATGAGTATGTTCAATTAAGTTTTCGAAAAATAGTTTTTGCGGGGAAATTTTTTAAATTTTAGTCCCCATTACCAAACTTTTATCGAAATGAAATCGAATTGGATAAAAATCGGTTGAAATTGGATTGTGTGAACGAGAAATTTCATCCCCTTGGATCGTGTAAATAGGGACTTAGACAAATTTTTATCTGTGGAATAATATTAGAAAAGTACTTTACAATTAATTATCCAACATTTCCCAGGAAATCGGTTATTTAACTTAATTTTACTTTATTTTATGACATACAATCGCATTTTGCAATTGTAACCTAGGACGAAAATAAGGAATTATAAATAAACATTTAATAAAACTTTATAATTGACAACGAAACATAAATATAGGTCAAGGTTTTTAGTTCAGATTTTCGATTCATAATATATTTACTGTCGGTGTGCAAATTATATTGACTAAAATACGGGTATGCACGCTTGTGAATTCCGCTGGAAAACTTGCGTGATTACCATTTAATTATTGTTGTTTATACGGAAATATTGGTTACCAAAATTTGGATGGACTCAGTTTTAATAGTTTAAACGATACAACAATTTATCCCATGTTTGTAACAATAGTGACAATAGTAATTACTTATCCGGTATTCCATCTGAGTCTCGCGTTTTTGTTTTTTCTTTTTCAGTTGTAAGCGTTGCTAACAAAAAGTTTCTGTGTTACTGTATATTTCCATAAATGTAATCAATTTGTCGATAAAAATTATATATACTATGCCGACTAATATAAAAGATATATACATGTATCTTTACATGCCCGAAGATCCGCTGTAGTTGTATTATTTCATTTAGTTCTTGTTTGACGGTTGCACTTTATATCGGAAACAGTATTTTCTTTACATTATATTTGTACAACACAACTTTTACATTTTCTTTTTCAATGACATACAATAATATATTGTTAAAAATAAAACTTTCAAATAAACGGTACTATTATAAATTTATTATCAAATACATACATTCTTTAATTAAACGGCACTTTTACAACTCTATTTAAATATAGAAATTGAAAAGAAATTTAATTAAAATTATGACAATTATACAAAATTTCTAGATTAAACTAAAACAGATTACTTTGTTTACTAATCATTTTAAGCTTAAAAAATAAAAAAAGAGTATGATTTTTAGGCCATATTTTATTCAGAAATTTTATTCAAAACTCTAAAACGAAATAATATGTAATATTAAAAATTTTTAATTAAAGTTTTTAAAAGGTATTTATTTCAAGTTCACTTGTGCATCGATTTTTTAGTACAAAATGTCCGCGAATCACAGACAGAGAAAGTAAAGTAAAATATTAGCAGCACCGGAAATAGTTTGTTAGTGCTGGTCAAATAAAAAGAAGAAAGCATCAGAACTGATTTATTATGATCGTATCTTTAAGTTTTTAAATACAGAGAAAGTTGAAAGTCTCAAATTTTCAATATATTTAAATGTTTAAAAGATATAATTTAAGACATATAACATTGGATAAATATTTTGTGCTTGGTTTATTTGTACGAAATCTTTAATTATCATTTACAATGACAGCAACATCAGTAAAGATGAATAATAAATTTGAATTAAATCAACGGAAGTTATTTTTTAAATAATTAGAGTTACACTGACATTAAAATTTTAATATTTTTTCATCATAAAAGCAGGGTTACGTTCGAACATACAAATGAAGCCGGCAATTAATAGTAATCTTCAAATTCATATAATATATAATTACATTTACTGCTTAAATGTTACAAAATGTAAAACATAATTTTTTTTTTAATATCAAAATAATACTTTTTAAAGATCTTCATATCATAAATGAGGAAAAAATGGATATAGTAAAAAAATGCAAACATTTTTAATTGTTACAAAACTAAATACGTATAAAAAAAGCACACTTAAATTTAAAAAAAAAATAAAAATTGAATGTTGTTTTGTTTTTACTTTTAAACTATCATCAGTATCATCTATTATTTTTATTATATTTATCGTCTTTTTATTTCATAAAAAAATATATTATTTTTATAATAAATCTTTAAATGATCCGTCACCGCATCTCCTTAAACATTTCAATGTGTATTATGTCCTTCTTCGGTACATTGATCATCCCATTTCTTATGTTTTTCGGGTGAAAAATTAATGATTTGTACATGTACAGCTTGATGTTTCTCAAATCTTGGTGGTATAATACATAAACGATATGTTACTTGATCGCCTGGCATTGGAACAAATTCACCTTCAACACTATAATTGAAATTTAATATTTAGAAAAAAAAAAAAAAATATTATAATTGGTTATTTATAAAATTTAAAATAGAACGTACTCTGAAATATGAACAAATAAATCGTCACCACCTGAATGTGGTGTAACAAAACCATGTCCTTTGCCTCTACTAAAACTCTTAACAACACCTTTTTCAACGGGATTCTCTAAGGCTCTGGCTGAACTAGATTTGAAAGAAAAAATAATAACACAATTATTAGAACATTTTAAAACAATTGTTAAAAATTAAAAAAAATTAAATTAGAACACTTGTTCTCATTACATAAAATAAATCATTACCAACTGGTTATAATTAATGATTAATTCTCTATCTTCATGTCTGATTTAGGATGCAATTGAACAGAGAGAGTTAAAAAGAAAATGTGGCAGAAGCTGCATCATAAGTTTCAATCTAAAATATTATGGAGACTAATTACATTCCACAATGCCATAAACGATACTGACCATAAACATCATACCGCAACTAACATAAATTCAATAGGTATAAGGGTGGTGTGTCAACTATATCTAACCTGTAAATTTCAAGGTCATAATATTTGGTGGAATTTTGAGAAAACCCAAACCTTGTTGGTGTTAAAATATACGAGTATAAACGTATATTTTATTCACAAATACCGACTACGAATTAAGGCGAATGCGTTTTTAAATATGATACTGATGTATGGTACAATGTTGACCTAAGACGATACATACAAAAACAGTTTTATTTTAAAATACAATTTTAGAGAATGCAATGAGGAAATTCGACGTTAAAATAAATTAAATATTCTTTATTTTTCGGTTTATACATTCACATTAAAAGTTAATCGTAAAATAGTCTTAAATTTCGCAAAAATATGAAAAAAAAAGAAAAATGCCGGTAATCATTGGTATGTTTGGCATATACACATCTGTTTCCAAATGTAAATAAATGAAATAGTTTATTTTCTTTGAAAATACAATTAGCAAAGAACTAAAGAAAGCATTATATCAAATTATGCGATTTTATTTTCTACATATTTTTCTATAGATAAATAATTATTTTGAACTAATTAAGAATATTATTAAAGACTTCCCATTTCACTGAATTGTTATTAGTGTGTGAAACATATTAAAATAATTGCGGCGATAAGCGAAAATTTAGTAACCACTAGATGAACAATAAATTAATTGCTGTACTGATGAGAACTATTTTTACAGTTACTTTGCCTGGCGCATATACGACCAATATATATGATTTTATCGTTTCGTTACTTTTAAATTCATCTAAAGATCCGACAAGAAAAAATAATTCTTGAGGTAATAGTATGAGGTTACTAATACCCTTTATTTTTAAAACACAAAAAACCTTTTTGTTGGCTCATAACGATGAATGAGAAGGATAAGAAAGCTGGGATTTGTGAACGTTTGATTTAAAAGCCTGAAGGTTAAAAAATTCTTGAAAACACATCTTCAAGACAGACGGTTTCATAGACGAGAAGTACGTGGACATAAACTTTGATTTATGCAACAAAAGTCACAAACAAAATTTGTAAACCATTCTAGTTTGCACCATTGTAATGCCACACCCTCCTTTTCAGCATACAAGTAGTTGGCAAAAGTGAGGCATAAGGAAAAAAGTAATTTTTTTGTCCTGATGAAAGATTAGAAGTAAGTCAAGGAGATATGGACTATAATTTGCTATTGCAGGAATTCGAATGGCCGGAAAACCAATTGTTCAAAAAATTAAAGACCGGGATTGTTGGTATATAAAGATAAAAGATCCACTAGTGTATCATTTAATTAATCCTCGACATTAATGACATTTTTAACTTAATAACATACCCTTTACTTTTAAAATAAACTGATTTAGTTAGTCTCATTTCCCAGTTAATATCCGTACTTAATTCTTACCAACTTATTTCGAATATCAATGACCGGAAAGTGTTACAGGACAGAATATTCAATTCAATTCAGTGATGGCTATTTGATCTTCAAAGAGACACAGTAAATGGACAGGTGAACAATTTAATTTAACGTGTTGAATAAGTCTGTGGATGAGGTTGTTCAGCGTCCAGTTGAGAGACGATTGACTACTCGAGATTGGAAGATGGGCAAATATTCAAGTTGCCGAATAACAGAAAGTTGAGAATGTGTAAAAACAGCCGTATAAACACCCTACCAATAAACAAGGTTGTTGAAATAAATAAGGTCGTTGCAACATTCATTCAACATAGAATTAGTTTTGTGTAAAAACCGTGTATTTATATTGGGCATACAAGTTTCAGATCTTATACATCTTGTATGGATCAGATAAACACGTTAACAATAATATAATTGAACAATCGATCAAATGACAAACATCACATTTTGTTGTATTATGATATGAATAATTCTTGGAATATGTGAAATGCCATTCAAATTGTCATACGTAGTGCAACTTAGAATCCTTGATAATGTATTTTATATATGGTATGAGGTGGTTAGACCCCACCTCATACCATATATTATATAATTCATGTAATTCAATTGATTTATTGATATTAACTTTGCCCACAACATAAGTTGGTTGGTTCAAACTGAGATGCACATTCAACTGAAACTGTAGTGACGTATAGTTCATTAGTTTGGCGCTATGGAATAATATCTCAAAAATGATACTAATGAAGATTTATTCGTCAATGACATGCCGCAATGAAGTCGTTGATATACAAGACAAGATAGAGAGCGTCCGCAATGTTTGGTAAATTAATGAAAATCACACATACAAAAGATGAAGTAGTTGTTTAAAATATTAAATGTAAATAGGGTTCAAATCTGAATTTCGATTGTTCGTTGATACTCTTGTGATGATGAAATTAAAATGAGTTAAAAAAAAAAATCAGAGGTTCGTGACAAAATGTAGTTTAAAAGCTTGGAGATCATCAAAACTTTTACGTCTCGAGGGAGCATTGGGCGGTATAACGATGTTCATTTGCCGTTTCATATGTAACATCAAATATAAACTCAAATAACTACACTTGAAATATAGGATCAATCATAATTATCCAGTTATAGATTTGAATATTTAAATTAAGTGGTGCCTAAATTCCCAGCTACCTAGTTTGTTGTTAAATTGTTTTTTTCAACCAGCTGACAAACACGACATTATCATCATCTTTTTAGACTCGATCACACGCCATTACTGACATATATTTTTATCGATTTACTGGTAACGCCACGTGGAGGTACAGATTGGTTGAGTAAGTTAGATGATAGTTGACTACTCCATTCGTCTTGTTGATGTAGGCATAAAAATGGAATTAAATAGAAATAATGAGATCCTCATCATCATTAGAACTTTAACGTCTTGTGGGATCATACGGGCATCATCAATAACTCTCACTTCACTCTACATCTTACTACAAGCGTCTTTAATAAACGTTCTATATCACGTAATTTTTGGTCGTCCAGTTCTTCTATTATATCTATATCATTGATGTTATCTTACATTTTTATAATCTTCCCCGAACTTCAATGATAGATAACATTTATACTGAACCAAATAGAATGATACGTAGATATTGACTGTAATTTCATTTAATTTCATAAGTACGAGTACAATCAAAAGTACAAGTTTTCCAGATTATATTAATTAATTGATTATTATCTGTTTCTGTAATTTAAATAAAGTAATATGAGAAATAA
>JANSTX010047495.1:0-12032 GCA_027564355.1 Penthetria funebris | reverse complement strand
ACAGAAGCAGAAAACTCAACGTTGCTATATTGTAGAATAATGAAGGTATTGCAATTTTAATAAAATTCCTTAAGGGTTCAACAACATGTTTTAGTTGTAAAAAGTTATTTGTATAAGTAATAAAACGCATATATGGATTATTTTACATCTCTCTTCAAATTTATTACTTAATTTAATCTGTTGAAATGGATTATATATTACTTGAAGGGATGTTTTTTTCTTAACATTTTAAGGTAAACTATATAATACTATATACTAGTATTAAAGTGCACAGTTAAATATTGACTTATATGGTTATATAGTTTTAAATTATACTAAATATTATATTTTAAGCAAAGATAAATATCAGATAGAATTTTAATTTTTAAATCGTTCGACCATAACCCTACAGTTGAAACTGATCTATACATAAAATGATAAGAATTATTATTGTACGAGTATAAGCGAAATACTAACCAAAAGGATTTACTATTTTAATTAAATGTAAATTGTACAAACAGACGAATGTCAAAAATTATTCAGTAAATGAATAATTAATGTCAACAAATACAATACTATTATTTATTAATTATAAACAATTATCATTATTTACTAATTTATTAGTAAATAAATAAATATTATTATTTATTTATAAATTGCTAATTGAATACATAATTCTTCAAAGAGATACGATCTTAAATTTGAACGCCTTGATGAAGTGATTTAAATAAAATATTATTTTAGGAAAATGATGTAGAAATCTAGTCTGTATAATTATAGAAAATTAAGGATTTTTTTTTAAATTGATTTATCGTATAGTAATGATTAATTATTTCAAAACAGTAATCACCCCTGTCACTACCATATATATTTAGTGACATAAGATATTTTATTTTCCAAAAAAATTGAAATTATTCGTCCTGACAAATTTGGGTAGCGTTAAACGTCAATATACAAATAAAGTAGGTTTATTGAAAATTAATAAAAAATTATACAAATATGGTAATTTTTAGTGCATCTCTGTAATTTTTATATTATTTATATTTATTGTTAATTAATTTACTTATAAATTAATTGCATATAAATAGCAGACTACAAAAAAAATAAAAAAATAACATGTTTATTTCGGTAAGATCCCCTTAATAGCCATATAAATAATAATTTTATAAAGCTTAAAATTTAAATTTAAAAGCACGTTTATACATTGCACTTGTCGATGCACTCACATACCACAATAAATTAATAGTTATACACCTATGCATCATTCTGCAAACCAACAATGCATTATACTGAAAAAAATGTCTATCAAGTCAATCAATCATACGTCATGGATACAAAAAGAAAAATTGATGACGTTTTTTATTAATCTACCTGTACAGGCAACTTTTACATCATCAAAGCATATAGTAACGATATTCAGTGTATTTCATTTACACAAAATATAAAAAAAAAAAAAAACAAATGAATTTCCTCATTTTTACGTGTGATGTTTTTTTTTATGAAGACGTATATAATGTATGTTAATTTACTTGTTTTGTACATCTTACTCGTTATATTATAGTTGTTCCACGTTATTCAATTCACCTGAACATTTAAAAAAAAAAAAAAACTTCTATTAGTGGTTGGAAGAGCGAAAAAAAAAACTCAGTAGCGTTAGGTGAAATTTATATATTGTACCAATATTAAGGCGAACTCAATGTGATGTATTTACGGCAAAATTTACAATAACTGATAATAATCAGAATTTAGACGGTAAAGATTTTGAATAAATAGAGGTCAGATACCAACCAAGAACTATAAAAGTGTCTTATCGATTTATTGATATATATCAGTAAGTTAAAATGAACAAATAAGAGGCCATCCACTCAAATCCTTGCTCTCGTTGTACATTTTTCAAAAAACTTTAAAAACAAACGTATCATTTTAATTTTCGAAACAATACTCGTTTTCTAGTAAAAAAAAACACAAATGGTATTTTAAGAGCACACCAAATTTCTAATCGCGTGCATGGCAAATTTTTGATCGATTGTGATAGAGCAGGTACTTTTCCGAAAGCTTTGATTTTACCGTATCCGTTCTGTCAGAACCGATTAAAACTTTGCGTAAACACACGAATGGAATTTGATGTGGCCTGCACTTTAGTACCACAAATATTAACAATTAAAATTACCATATTTTTTAAAAATCAATATTTGTGAAACTACTTCGCATTGAATTCTAAAATTGATTTATACAAATGTTATCTGTCGCTGCCGTCAATGGTAAGTAAATTTAATGTTAATAAATTTTTCTTTCGTATTTTATAAAGGTAGGATATTCTCAAATGTTAATTATTTACCTGTCCCAGTCATACTTAAGTAAGTTTCCAATGACCTCATCAAGGTATTTTATATATCTTAACTCTCTTGTTTGGTAAATTGAGTATCGAGTAACAACGTAAAGTCAGTTTTTTTTTTCTTTTTTAAATTTTGTTTTACTTAATTTTAGTTATCTCTAAAATAAACTTTAAAAATTTAACAATAACTAAAAAAATAAGTAGTAAAAATTTATTTAAACATATTAAGAATTCAAATTAATCTTAAATAATTAATAAATAAACATATAAATATATAAAATACTATTTTAAGAAATTCATAAAGATATAATACAAGTTATACACCTGATATTATTTGCATTCAATTTTATACGTGCTTTTTTTTTACTTTAATTATTTTATGGTACTGAAAATAATTAGGTTAATCTAAAATAAAAAAAAAAAAAAACAGAAACGTTCTATAAAAACAAACAGTTTAAACTGAGAAGAAGTGCATATACCGTATTTTAAACGTTAAAAATGACTTCATTTAAATTCATTTTCAATTATAAATAAATAAAACTTCTAGAAAAATTTTGTAATAATTTCACTTTTTTTAAAGTAAACATTTGAAAAAGTACCACATATAAAAACAAATAATATAATTGTCTAATATATTTTGAAGACATAAATTATTGATTATTGTGTATAGTTAGTTGGGTAGTGCGTGCGTGAGTGGTACGAATTTTTAATTAATGTACTTAAATAACAAACAAAATTCGAGGACATTTCATTATAAATGTTTTATTGTAGATGTTTTTAATAAAAATTATTAAAATTAACAATTATAAAGAAAGATATTGACCAAAATTAGAATTTGCGGTACCACGCATTTTTATAAAAAATGAGGGCAAATAATAAATTATGTGTGCTTAATTATCTTAAAAAGTTTGGTTATTTCAAATTCATTAGTCCTTTAAATGGTATTAATTAAAATGAAACTTGAAGGTAAAAACATAACAAAAACAAAAAGATATTAATTTGAAAATATCCAATTCTATACATTGAATTTAAAGAGAATCTTTCATGAATAATTTTGAATTACAACGAACTAGAACAGGAATTATTTCATTTATTTACTGAACTTAATAATCAAGTTCTAAACGTTGGGTTGTATTATTCCTCTATTATATGTAATTTTCACATTTATTGCTTTATATGACATACTAACTTACTTATATTATTGACTGTTTAGGCTATGTGTAAGTTAAATATTTATTGGCGTATACAAAAAATAAAATAAATAATAATTCTTTTTTATAGAACCTTTTAATAATATTCATATTTATTATGAAATATTCTGAACTCTATATAAAGTATAAGCAAAATATGAATAATATATTATATAATTTTTTAATAGGCAAAGGAAATGTAATATTTTCGTTCTATAGATAAAGTTCATTATCATTTGTTCACTGAAACCACAACTGAAACACTACAGTCAGAAAATGTATGTTAATTTGATATAATTGTTAGTCAATTATTCTTAAACTATGAGAATTATTTTATTGAAATACTAAAGGATGGTTTCCAATAGTACCTAATTACATATTATAATACTAGTAAAAAATAAAAAATTCAATCAAACAATTCGAATTTATTTACATATTGTGATTATATTGTTTATCTCATCTAGAAATGTCGTTACTTTAATAATATGTAAAATTAAGCCCCAAATTAATTGCATAATATAAAGAATTCGAATGTCTTAAATGAATACAATATAAGGAATAATACCATAAAAATTGAATCCCATTATTGATGAAGTGTGCGGTTGTGTGATGATATTTTAACCTTGTGGAAAGAGGGTGTCTATCCTTAATTTGACGAAAAAACTTGATTATGTGCGATAAATAGGGTTATAGATATTATGAGTTCACTTATGGAATCAGATATTCAAATGGAACCGGGTATCCGAAGGTTTTAGGTGGGGTAAGTCTAACGCATACCAGATCAATACATTACACATCATTATTGAGCAGTCGATTGGATGGCAAACGTCATTGTATATGTTATTTGTAGACTTCAAGCAGGCATTGCTCGTGGTATGATGTGGACAGTTCTAGACAGTTAAGGACTAACGTCTAAACGAATGAATATGATTCTATATGGTGATTAGCATTGTAGAGTTTTGCATCGTGGAATGATTGGTGATATTTTTGATGTATATGAAAGGTACTGGCCACATATCGTAAACAATAGTCCTATGCAATCGCGAGTAGCAAAGGTCGATATGATGATGATAAATAGATATCACAAGAGTTTGATTCAATTTATAATTTATTGTAACACATTACCCTGCATTCTCCATGAGCGTTTCCTCACTATTTGCCATTTTTAATATACACATGTAACATCAAATAACAATAATACAAATATAAATACAATTTAGATTTTCCAATTGGAAAACATATTGACAAAATAATACTGATCTTGATTCAAAATTTGAATAAGGATTCTAATTCTCCATCGTGAATTGTTACTTATTCATATATTGTGGAGTTTACAGTTTAGTAGCAATGGTTGAGCAACATATCAGTTTTCAATTGTTAGTGACAATTTACAATTTTCTCCTTATACGAGTAAATGTTAGCATATACGTATTGTGTAGTAACTTAATTAAATAAATTTCTTTAATTAATTTGCAAATTTTCATCGCAAGAAATAATTTTGTAATACACGTGTGGGAGTTAAAAAAAATAGTAAATACGAGTACGATTCATACGAGTAGCATACTAATTGTTCTATAACATTTGAAGTTTAAAATATGTTTAAATACATATTATACTTTAATCGAAACTTTAACCGTAAAGAACTGCATATGTATTCTATAGTTTTGAATTTATTTGAAACTTTCAAGTATAACATTAACTATTTCGTATATAGAATGTAACGACCTTTGATGCTTCCTTACTCACTTATTTATAAATTGCAACTTTAATGCTGTTAGTGTATATAGAGATTTTCTTTTACCAAAATAATAAGACTATTTCAAACACATTGTTTCCCCAAAAGATTTAAATTTCTTTGATGCTAAAGACGTAATTAATTTTATATGAAATTCAATTTGAATTACATTTTGCAAAAAAAAAAAAGAAAAAAAAAAATCATTTATTGATGGATGGAAATTTCATTAATTTTCGATTCTCTTTATTTCATTTATGGTTGTGCTGCTGCTACTGAAACTAATATTTGTTTCTGCATCAAATAGACAATTTTCTTATTCATTTATTTTTCATGGTAATTGAACATGATTTTATGTACATATATTACAATATGAGATAATTTCTTATTGTTTTCAAATCTGTGTTTATTATTCTATTATAATGTGTTTTGAGCAATGTTAAGTAAGTCTCTATAAATGTGCCATACGCTTATTTTTGTTATGGATTTCTTGTGGTTTTTGTTTTTACCAAAAAAAAGTAATATGATTGTCTTCTCGATGCTGCTTACTTTCATGCTTATATGACGAAACATTTAATGATGACACAATTTATTTAATCTGTGTAATTAGTTTAGGCCCAGGTATATGTGTGGAGTAAAGGTCGACATGATGATGATTTGTAATGTCATTAATTCACGGCTTTGTTTTTATTCAATGATTTAATACAGTAATTGGTGATTACTACGTTTCATCTTTTTAAAATAAATTACCAAAAGGTCGTGTCTATATATCCCTTATTATGATCCACAATTTATTTTCTGTTAACATATTTCACATATACATTTCACTGCCATACTAAAATGTTACACACTTGCTGAAATATTTCTCCATTCTGACACTAACTAATTGTTACAATCGAGTAAGAAAATCATATGTAATGTAGATATCTGCAGATGATGGTCGAATTTCATGAAACGATGGAGAATCGAGGGGTCAACAAAATGATATATAAAAAAAGTATGGATCAACGAAATGATCTATAAAAGGACTAAGACTTAAATATATGTTGTAGAAATGTCAACAAAAAATTGAAGAGTAAAAATATTCCAATAAAATCATGACCTTTAATAACCAATTGTTATACGATAAAATACAAACATTTATTGCCAAATTTCTTTTCTATGTTTTACAGTTTTACAAGCACATTTTACGTATATAAAGAATTCGTTATAAATGTTTTAATTACACCCCAAATTCGTATCCTATCTATAAATTTAAAACAAATTATTAAAAATTACCGCTTGATTGGGTTATTCCTTACAGATTGGGGCCGCATGAAATGCAATAGATAATCCAAGAAGCAAGATATTATTTAAAAATTATGTTTAAAAGTGTACCGATAAAAAAATAAAAGTTGACATGACGTTTCAAAGATTTATGATTGATGAAAATAATACCGTTATTAATAATGAAGCATGGCCAATTACATGGATCCACATTTTATAAAAGCTTTATGTAGTGATCCAGACAAACGAACATTACAGGTAAGTCAATTAATTAATGTTAAATATTTCTATATTGACCAAAAAAAAAAATCAAGCAAATTTTTCTTGACAATCGTTACAATAAAGTGAATTTGTTAGTATTAAAGTGTCAGTTATTATAACAAAATTTATCAGCATGCATTTGAAAGTGTTGATACAAATATGCAGCATATGAAATCAAAATGTAAATCCATGCCACTTATTGTGTATTCAAGAATAGCCAAATTGATTGGAATAAAAGTATAAGGAACTTGAATAAATTCTCGCCGAAAAATGCTATTGTCTAAGCCCTTTTGAATCAGGCAATACTACAGTATGCTGCATCGTAAAGCTTAACCATAAGGCTTGAAATGACAATAGTGCACTTATTCCACCGAACATATTTTTTCATTGCGTTAAACATGTATACTATTCGGGAAATTATGCTGCATTACTTTTTCAAAAAAAAAAAAAAAACACAAAATATGCAGCTGAAGCACACAGAATTCTTGTGGAGACTTACGGCGATCATGTTCTTTTGGAAACAACGTGCGTGCAGATATTGATTTTGAGGCTTTAAAAATAATGATTTGAAAGTAAATAAATGTCAGATGTAAAATGAATTTGCATTTGCAGTAGAAGTTGATCACACAACAGTTGCCAAACGTTTGAAAGCCTTAGAAATGATTCAAAAGCAAATATTCACGCGGCATTGATCCTTCCGACAGAAAGAAAACAGATATCAAAACACACACACACCACCGCCCACATAGAAAATAGCTGCGTTTTAACAGCATAGCATCTAAATTTGAAAGTGACAATATGTAGTAGAATTTGGGGAGGCTACCACACACATATCCAAATCATTACCTCTTTAAGAATGAATTATATATAACTAGATTTTATTTTTCTTATAGGATTTACAAATTATTTATTATGGACTTCATTGTCTGGAGCCACTATCATCATATAGAGATTCTTTATTACGTGGTTTATGTAAATATGTTCGATATGAAAGGCATCAATCCAATGAAGTATTATTCTTGTAAGTGCAATAAATTTATTAATATAAAAAATATTATATATAACCTTTTAGTATATTTTTCATTTTACAGTACTGGAGAATTTTCAACTTGTTGGTATATTTTATTATCAGGAGCTGTTTTCATTGATGGCTCAATGTTTCTACCTGGCTCATGGTAAGAATTTAAGATGTAGATTTATTATTTTAAATTAAAATGAAAATACCAATGTTCATACATGTGAAACAAATAACTTTAAAACGTGCGATACATATTTTAGAAAAAAAAACACACCAACAACATGATATTTTAACATTTGTTGCAACTGAAGAAGATGCTTGTAGATTGTTATATTCATTGTTATGTTTATTTCAATCTATACTATTACTAGAGTATTAACCTATGGATATGTAACTTATTTTGATTCAATGTATAAAAAACCGTTTATTTCACTATGAAGCAAAATATCTGACTCAATGAATAGTTCTCAAATATTATTTCCGTTAGATCGACTACATAGGAAAACATATTTGGGGATAGAGGGTTAGATGATACATTATTGGTGATATCGTCGAGTATCGATGCAAAAAAAAAAAATTATGTTAAACTTTAGTATTAGCCGTGCGGAACATTAGCATAGCTTCAAGGTTATATACAATGTTTTCTTGAGTAATTGTTTTATTTGAATAGTTTTCGTAACAAAGTATATCATTTACATAGTTTTCGTAACTTATTAGTTACAGTTACATTAAATCAATATTACCGTTAGACAATATAAAGTAACGAGTCATGAAAGTATCAGGCGACGAGAAGAACGTGGCAAATGGAGTGCCGACTATAATCAAGGTTATTCAAGCCATAGTTATCACCACGCGGTGTCGGGGGAAATTTGATCACAATATGTCAGTAATCGAATTGGATAGAAACCATTAAAGATTGTGTTTGTCGACTGGTTATAAAAACACATCTCACCTACAAACTAGAAAACAGAACTTTTTTGTTTACAGGAAATTCTTATAATACATAAAGAAATTCATTGCATGTCACTTAATTTTGTATCAATAAAATTATTTTTTCTTGTATTTATTGGAATCGTGCACATTCGGTAATGTAAGTCTGGCTATAGTTTTTACTATATTGTTAATATTTTAGAGAAAATAACACAGCAATTGCATT
Source organism: Penthetria funebris (assembly GCA_027564355.1). Taxonomy (NCBI): domain Eukaryota; kingdom Metazoa; phylum Arthropoda; class Insecta; order Diptera; family Pleciidae; genus Penthetria; species Penthetria funebris. The sequence goes on along the minus strand of JANSTX010047495.1, from coordinate 3,095 downwards.
TATTTCGAATTATGTCATTAACGGTTAAATTGAATAATTTGTGAATACGGTCAATGTTCTAGTACATTTATATAGTAAAATTGTTGTTTTAATAAAGTCGGTTATGGTTTTCTAGGCAAAAACGATATTTTTTGAGTAATAAATGTGATATATGGCTTGTTTTCACGGCGACATTTGATGTCGCAACATTATGTCATGACATCGTCACATTTTTGTATAGCGTGTTTGTGTAAGATTTGACGTCATGACATTTACATAACTCAATATTTTCATATAATGATGTAACATCATAAGACAAGGTATTTACTTTGAATCAAATGTCATAACATGTGTCACTAAAATCAAAAATTTCGGCGACATCATGTCATGACATCTTTACAATGTCATGTTTCATGTTTTCACGGTGACAAATGTCATGACATCTGATCGTCACCACGAAAATATCGTGACATTTGTCATTGTGAAAATGGCCCGTTACAGTTGCTACATATTTCTTATATATTTCTAAACACAATTATTATTTTACGATATAGTTTATCATGAATGGCATAACATCTATATTTTCGCCACATATGATTTTAATTGTACTATGAATTTTTTGAACATACTAATATTACATCTTATTTGATTCGAATTTTGAAATTTAACATTTAAATTTTACAAAATAAATACATTTTCAAATAGTGATCTTCTCTAGCAATCAGAGGCCATATTTTAAATTTGAAAAGTAAATTTAAAATACTTTTTTTTTTGGTTTTCCTCATGGTATTACCCTTTAGATATCCAAATATCGCCATCTAGTTGTGGCAATGTAACAAATTCTGCAGTAATTGGTTAATGCTATTCCAGTAAATTTCATTCATATCAAGTTTTACGTATATGTCAGATACATTTATTGTACTTTCATATTTTTATCTCATTCTTTCTGTACGTAATATTATGAAACAACACAGTATTCATTCATAAGTTAAACGTAATTACGCTAATGTATTTTTTATGTACACCATTTGAAGTATATCGATCATTTTGTCTTGGAAATTTTTGTGTCATAAATTTGTTGTTTTGTTTATCAAATGAAAAATAATTCAAATTTATAAAAAAAATATAGTAAAACTTTATCAAAATATTAGATTATGTATACAAATCGATATTACAATAATTGATAACGTAAAGAAATAGTTAAATACGAATAACAAAAGTGTATGTAAATTGTGTATATATGCTTTTTTATGAAGTTTACCTACAAAAATAAATAGACAAAACAGCACCAACAAATTTCTCAAAGGCAAAAGGCACAGTGAAAAAAAAAAAAAAAATTGGAATGTAAAAATTGCTTGTGTGTCGTTTTCTAGCCATTTTTGTTTTTATATTCAATGAAAATTTTCAATTAAATAATTTTCTTTTGTTAACACATTTAAGATATTTAATAATTTTTTTAAACAAAAATTTTTATTAAATTTCTACCATAATTTAAATTAATACAGTAAAATTAATTTAATTTTTAATATAATGTGAAAGTTGAAGTGTTGTACCCCAAAGTTGTGTTTTATCATTTATTTATAAATGAATGATGGACCACCGCAAATATTATGAAGATAAATAATTAATGGACAAAAACCATTGAGATTTTCCAAAAATATAAATAATAATAAAAAAAGTCTGCTTTTGAATCAGTTTTTTTTTTTAAAAGAAAAAATTAGTGAGAAATTGATTTACTGACAAAAGAAGAAAATTAAATTATTTTTTTGTTGTCCATCAGAAAAAAAAAAAACAAACCTTAAAACACAACAATAATTTAATTATTGGTGTAGTCAGTAATTTTTTTTTTATTACATTTGTAGTTAATGGTTTGTTATTTTTTTATTTATTTAAAATTTTATATTTTGCTTACTTATTTTTTTTTTTTTTTAATTATTATTTCTTCTATTAACACAATAATTTAATTACAAGTCAAATTCAAATACAGAACATTTATAACATGACAATATACTTCTAATGCAACTAGTAATACTCGTAAAATAATAAAAATATTTATACAGTTCTCGTAGTGACATTACAATTTCTAAATTAGAACCTCTGCTGAAACAATAATACAAGAATTACATTTTTCCAAAATTTAAATGCTAATTATAAAAATTACTTGTACAAGTGATAAAAACCCTTTTTTCAAAAATATTGTATATTAAGATAGAATGTTATAAGAAGGAAACACCATGACGAGAAAAGTTTGAGTATCAAATCATTCATCGAAGAAATCGTAATAGTTATGTTGAGTGTCACTATCATTAATTAGATTCGACAGCATCAAATATCAGGTACAATATTTAAGGACGTCTCGTTATACAATACAATAGAATGGATGTTGTGCGTTAATTAGTAGTTAAATTTGATGAGTCAACATATCAACAAACAGTTACATGGGACTTTATAAATCATTACAATATAACTGTATTGATTGAGATGGAATGAACCGATAACGTATGCGTCTGTCCTCTAAATCAACCGCACAATGTTTAATGGCGACTTCTTAGTCGAGACACGCTTTGGCTAAATTATTTATTTTCCTTATATTCCACCTTCCCCACATCAATTCTCATAATAAGCTGGTTTCTGTAATCCTTTGATTCCCAGTTATAGTCCCAATTCAAGTTTCACCGACCCCTCAGGGTATAATTATAAAAATGCATCTTATTAAATCTTAACTCAGCATAATGAACGATAAACGGTACGATTCATCTTATTTTTTTGAAAACGTTAATGTTACTTGTGTTAATACTTTCATGCAATAAAGAATAGTTGAATTTAGAAATAATTCACCAATGTTTCATGATAGAATAGATTAAAATTAAATTGGTTGACATTCTACTATCATCAGTAGAAGTTAATGCATAAAACTATTATACTAATTTGGGACAGATGTAATAAATTTACTTTTAATCATATTACAGGTCATAAAGATTTGAATAATTACGATAAATACTTTAACTGAAATGAATCCGTGTGGAAAAAAATAGAATTATATTGGGTGTATATATTATTTCGTGCCGTTTGCTAAGAGCTGGCGTAATTTGATTATTATTCCATCGTTCCAATAT
>JANSTX010047484.1:0-12033 GCA_027564355.1 Penthetria funebris | reverse complement strand
TATTCTTGCAAATTTTTGTGCCGTTTTGCAAGTTCTAGTAGGCTGCTCTGTTAATGTTTCAATAAAAATTTATAATACAAAGATTATTTATTACTTTAAAAAGTGTCCTACTTCATATTTCATTAAACTGGTTGTAAGTTAAAATGCATTAAAATTAATAATATATATACATATTAGATATTGTTAAATACAAATTTGATGTATGTATGCAAATAATCGTGAAGCTGTTAGTTATTAATAATTTTTAAAGCTTACATAAATTAGACATATAATAAAATGCTAGAGTTAAAATAAATAATAATAGATAAAAATGAGTAGATAACAGGCTACATAATTAATGACACACATTAATGAAATTCTTAATGACTGATTGTCAAAAAATTTAAAAAAATTTGTAACCCATAGAATGTGAATTCTGTAGTAGTTGTAGGATTTTCTGTCTAAGATTTTAAAAGTGGGAATTTTTTCCCATCAACGATCAATCAACTACGAAAAGCTAGAGCTTGATCTTTCAAATGGTAAAATACATGCTACAATTTGTTTTAAACAAGCGACACCATATGCCGTTCAGTATTTAGTATGTCACAAATTTTTCAAAAAATCATTATCCATTTGTCGTGATAAGTCATTTTAATTCTATAAGTTATACAACTGTGTATGATTATACATTAATTAATGTTGCCTAATTTGATACTTTCATTTATTATACAAATAGTTAAAAACAACTATCCAAAAGGATTAAAAAAAAAAAAAAAAATACAGCTCATATACAGGAACAGGATACAAATGTACGAATAGAAATACTATATGGAAAAATTCTATATGTCGGTTCTATAAATTTTATTATTTTAATAGAATCTCTTCAGTATTTTGTCATCAATGTTGTTATAGAGAGGAAATAAAATATTCAGACACAGTTAAATGTAAAAGTTTTAACGAGTTTCATGTTTGTTTGTTTGTTTCAATTTTACTATAATAATGCAAAACAGGCATTATTTAAATTTACATACGGTGACATTATGTGAATTATGAATGAGAAGAGAACTATGTATGTTATACTGATTATTGATTGAATGAGAAAAGTTTTTGCCACATAACTGGATTATATTTAAAAATTGAAAATATTGTTTATATATTGTATTAGTTTTCTATTATTGGCAAATAGTTTTACCATAACTCTATTAGATGTTAGTAAATCAGAATTTATTTTGTTTCTTTATGATTCTGTGAATTTAAATCCGATCGTTCAAGTATAACATTTGGGCATAGTAAAAAGTGACCAGTAAAAATATTGAAAACTAAAAAAATAATTAAAATACTTAATGATATCATTTTGAAATCGATGCAATGTTAAAATTCTCTGTTAATTGTTATACAACATTTATAAATTCTCTTAAAATGCATACACATTATTAACATATCATAATTTTAAAGTAATTGTAATTAAATGCAAATTATTAAATTAACTAAAAATGTTAGTGAAGTTGAATAATAGCATAAAATTCATTTTAAAAGTGAAAATCAAAACAGAATAAAAAAAAATTTAAATAAAATTAAAAATTCACTTTGTGCACTTTTCTTGGACGAAATGCTGGTCCAAGAGCAAGTATTCTACGTTCCTCATTTTCAATTTCGGCCTGTTTCTTATATTCAATTGGTGGCCACTTTTGATCTCCAAGCATATTGCTGCCTCCTATAATAAAAATATTATATGATTTTAATTTGTTAATATATACTTTGTCGAACATAATATCTTTTAATCTCTATTTCAGTAATATGTTTCATATTCAAAATACATGTTCATATAAATTTCAACATAGTACACCTATAAAACTGACATTTTAATCATGAACAATTTGTAACTATTGTAATTTGTTAGTAAACATTATTTAGTGCCTAGTGACACACATTAAGCATAGAAAATGGTTTTAAACAGATCGGAACCGAAACGAAATAAAAGTTTTTAAATCATCATATATTAAAATTTTGATATTAACATAAAAACTAATTGTTTTTATTTTACCTCCGAAACTTAATGCAGCTGGTTGTGATATGAAGACCGGAGCCGGTTTTTGACTAACTGGTGTTTCTTTACGTAATGTTATTACACCAGGACTTGGTTGACGATACTTTGATGGTTGATATTGTTGTTGGTTTTGTTGTGGTGGTTGTTGCTGCTGATAATTTTGTTGATACTCTAGTTGTTGTTGTGGTATTTGATTATATTGTTGTGATTGTTGATATTGAGGTTGTTGTTGTTGTTGTTCTGATGGTGGTTGTCGATATTGTCGTTGTGGTTGTTGATCGTAATTTATCGGTTGAAAAGCTTGTGTTGGTTGTGGTTGATATTGATTCTTAAAAAATTAACAAAACAAATATTTATATAAATAAAATAAATTTTAAAATTATAACCTATGTGGAAACATGCATTGGTTATTATAAAAATATAATTTTATTGAATTTTCGAAAAAGGATTTAAATGTTTGTGGAAAAGTACTTTTTTCTTTATAAATCATGCACTAAAACAACAAAAAGGAAAAAAAAAAAAACAAAAATCCGTTTTTTAGCTGAAAAGCTAATAAAAAAAAAATCAAAAAAAAAAATCATTTTTTATTATTTATTATATTGAAAACATTTAAAGCCTATTTTTTATTTAATTATCATATATCGATATTAAATATTGAATCGTATTGATGTACTCGTATGTTTCCTGATAATGATTCTATGCATTAAAAATGTGTAGTAGATAAGTTAGGGGCTGTATTTTGCAAAAAATTAAAAATTAAAATTACTCAAATTTATCTTCACGAAGTTTTTATGTAGAACACCTACAATAATTATGTGACATAATTAAATTGATGGTGCAGATAATTTGTTCGTCCTTAATTCTAAGTTTAGTAATAAAGCAATTATTATAATAGTTGTGCAGAATTAATTGGAAACAATAAATCTTTCCCTAAATCTCTCACGTATTTGTTTATGTGACATACAAATATTAATATAAGTAACAGTTCCCATTTGATATCTTACTTAAACGTCATTTTATGTAGATCGCAGTCCGTGTTGCAGATATCAAATATGATAGTTAAGCAAATTAATGAATTATGATATAAATATTAATTATGTTTACCCTTTACTCTTTACTGATTGAGAGATTGATTGACATGTAACTTATGCTCGAGATGGACATATACTTGACAATTGATAAGAGTCAAGAACAAAAAATCGTATACAAGAACGTTTAACTTTGCTGTGTATTCAATGGATATTGCACTATTTGACTAATAAAACTAAAAAAAAATCTAATTAACTATTTCAAAATTAACTGAAATCAATTAAAAGTAACTAATTGGTATACAACCAACTAATTAAGGAAAACAATAAAAAAATAAATAAAACGGAGCATCATCCTTTATTATAATAACGCTAGCTCTCTATCCAATATGTGTAGGCGCAAAACATTGAACAGATGTCTCATTGCCCGTACATTCTTGATTTATTACCCAAGCGGTACTAGACAGCATACACGCTTGACGCATTCGTTGAAGCATATAAAAATACGTTTTGGCCATATTTACGATGCAAACATGTATAAATCATGAAGGCAAACATTTTGAAAAACAATAATGAAAATTAAAATGAAACTTCCTAAATGTTTTACAATGATATTGATCTACATTTACTTTTCACAAGGGCTTATTAAATTAATAAAGAATTTGATTTGATTCCCATACAAGTCACGTTATACACGATATTATACATTTTTCATTTTTGTAAAATGAAGAATTATATGTACAATTAAAATTTTGTTTATAAAATTACGTAGCTTAAATATTGATAAGCTGTTAATAGCTCACATACAACAAAAATCACAATAGTGTGTGAAACACGAATGATCGTACCTGCTGAGTTACACTATTACCACGATTATATATTGGACCACTATATGCAGATGATAGTGGTTGTTGTTGAATTTGAGGTGATAATGGTTGTTGTTGTTGTTGTTGTTGTTGTGGTTGTGGTTGTGGTTGTTGTTGTTGTGGTTGTTGATATTGTTGGGATGGATTTGGATAATTTAATGTATAACCAGTTTGAATTGGTGTTGGTGAATTAACATGTGACCAACCACGTGCATTAAATGCAGGTTCAGGTGATAATGGGACAGAAACTGTGGATGCTGAATATTGTAGAGTATCAGTAGAATATCCAGTACCAGTTCCGATAGGATTTGGTGAGGTAGTAATACTACCGTATTGACGTTGTTGATGTTGTTGTTGTTGTTGTTGTTGTTGTTGATGATATGGTATCGTAGGAGATTTACTTATACCAGTTGTTGGTATACCTCCCGCAAAGGCAGCTGTGCTTGGTGATGCACCTCTATCATCAATTGATTTTGGTGCATTTAAAAATGATGGTAAAGGATTTGAAAATTTTTTAGTCAGAGTAGATTGAGAAGTTTGACGTTGATAAATTTCTTGTTGTTGTTGTTGTGGTTCTGATTGTTGTTGCATAGGTTGTTGGTATTGAGGTTGTTGGTATGATGGTTGTTGTTGGTATTGCGGTTGTTGTTGTTTGTTTTGTTGGTATTGTGGTTGTTGTTGATATTGTGGTTGTTGTTGATATTGTGGTTGTTGTTGTGGACTATATTGCATAGAGTTTGACTGTTGTCTATAATCCGTTTGTTGTATTTGTTGATTGTTTATATTTTCGTTAAAATAACCAGGGTTTTGGGATTGGTATTGTGGTTGATATGTCTGTTGTTGTTGTTGTTGTTGTTGTGGTTGTGTCTGTTGTTGTGATTGTTGATATTGAGGTGTTTGATAATAATTAGAGGAAGTATCCTGTAAATTAAAAATTTTAAAAATCAAATGAATGTTAAAATTTGGAATAAATGAAATCATTTTAAATTGTTAGTTTTTATATGTACACTACCTCTATTTTTTTCTTTTAAAACAAATAAAACAAAAAAAAAAAAAAATATTAAAATTATGTTAACATGCAATCATTATATTGGCTAGTGTGTAGTACCTACAACTATGCGATCTATCTATACAGACGGTTATATCAAATCGGTAGCAATATAACGATCAGTGAAAGGAAGGCTCCATTTGCATATAAATTGACAGGAACAATATAATGATAGATCAAATATAATTTACATTATTTTTAATTAAAATTTTTAAAATGAAAAAATTGATTTCAATAAGAAAAAAACACACACAAACACACTGAGAATATAACATTGAAATAAGATATTTATCATAACATGATTTTTTTAAAAAGGATTAAAAATAGTTTTTTTTTTTAATATGATCGCACTAAAAAAAATGACATTTGAAAAGATCATATTTTTTTTTTTAAACAAAATTTATAATAATTGATTAATTAATGTTATTATCAATTTTTAATAATAAGAAATCTGTTTTTCAATTTATTTATATAAATTTATCATTTAAGTAATATAATAATTTTATTGCACAATTCAAATTTGATCATACATATATTTATTTACTGACTTTTGATCGATTATATTAAAATGAATTTCATATCTTTTTGATATAATGTCAGATGATATCAGTCAATTATTGTATTTTCAATAAATATAAATTAAAAATCAATGGAAAAATTAAAATGTTAAATATGTACTATACATGCAAGCATATAATAAGTACAAGTATTTAAAATTTCATAATATTTTTTAATATTTAAAAATAAATTAAATTGATCCTTTTTGAAGGACACTCAACTAAATCATCGATTTCATATTTCATATGTGAATTAAGATATATTTTTTGAATTAATTATCGGAATTTGATTCTTTCGGAGTGTGCACATCAATTATAATCAATTTAGGAATGATTACATCATAAACATTTTAAAACACACAATGTTACATTGTGTCAATAAGCTTTAAAATGTAATCACTTCCTAAAAAGATTAATTTAATATACAATATAAGGCAAAAAAAATATAGTACATTTATTTTTGTATTTAATCGAGAATGAGTATAGACTCATAAATGTTAAATTTTACACAATACTAACCCTTAAGGTATTTGAAATAACATCCTATGTTCGTACATTCGACATATCTGTTGTTTAGGCCACCCCCGCATATACATTATTTGTACAGTAAATCTGTTGAAATGTATCTAGTGAAAATTAGGTTCACACTTTAAAGGCTCTTATTCTATTCATAATGTCATCACTATTAATACTCACAACATACTATTCCTATTTAGATTTTCATGTATAAAACTATACAAGGGCACCCCCAGGGAGGTGTCCTTCTCCCTCTTCTCTGGCTTCTAGTTATGGATGAGATCCTAAAGAAGTTGGAAAGAGCTGGCACTAGAGCGGTAACGTACGCTGACGATCTAGTGGTTCTGGCCCCGGGCATGTGCCCATCGACGATCAGCAGTATCCTGGTGGTTTACAATCAAAATGATAGAACGTTGGTCCAGGGAATGTGGACTCAACGTCAACCCTGGGAAGACAGAGTTAATACTGTTTACCAATAAAATAAAAATTCCAAGTTTTAGGCTCCCAAAGATGGGGGGTACAACTCTAGTACTCTCGCAGAGGTCTTAGTATCTTAGAGTTATATTGGATCCCAAACTGAATTAGGGACCCACTGTTCAGGAAAGGGGTAAAATGGTATGCTCGGCTTTTTACGCCTGTAGTAGAATGTTTGGCAAAACATGGGGACTTCAACCCAATGTGGTACATTGGTTGTTCACAGCAGTGATACGACCTATCCTAATGTACGGTGTACTGGTCTGGTGGCCGGCCTTAGACAGAGGCTACAACAGAACAAAAATGGAGCGGGTGCAAAGATGCGCTATGCAAGGTATTACGGGGGCGCTAACAACGGTGCCCACGGAGTCGCTCAACGCTCTTCTATGTCAGCTCCCTGTGCACTGTTACTCAAAATTGACGGCCTTACATAGTGCCGTAAGACTGAGAGCATTAAATGCTTTTCATGAAAGGCCGTATGGGCATGGTAACATACTGCGCCTCTTACCTCATGAAATTATTGCACATGGTACCGACTATTCAGTGCCAAAGTTGTTGTCTAACAAAGGATTCGCTACCAAATATCCCACACGAGCAGAGTGGAAGTACGAAAACCCCTTGGATGGTTTTGATGTCATCATTTTCACAGACGGTTCCAAGATGGAAGCCGGGGCTCTAGCTGGGGTGTTCTCAGACACTCTTAGTGTGGCAGAATCCTTTAGGCTACCAAACAATTTAAGCGTATTCCAAGCGGAAATGTTTGCTGTCTGGAAGGCATGTGCCTTCTTGTTGTCTGCTTCGATTCCCGTACAACGAGTGGCGATAGCCACTGATAGTATGGCCACTATTATATCGCTTACCTCGTCGGTCTGCAAATCAAAACTGGTCGAGAAATGCTTCCTCGCATTGATGGAGGCAAGTAACGCGGCCGAAATTACACTGTATTTTGTAATTATATAATAGTATTCAGCAATACGCAGTAAATAACACTATATTTGCGTGAATACTACAAACGTATTGTTATGTCGCTTCCAAAATACATGAAAAATCAAATGTAAACTGAAAAATGGATAAGATTTAAATAATTCTGTAGATTCATTTGCAAATCCAAACTCATACCTAGTCTGTTGGGAGATATTCATCCACATACTTCACAAATAACCCATTAAGCCCTTCAATAATACGCACTGGAATGTTAGCACAGGAATCAGATACTAATCAGTACGAAATAACATCATCACAATTCATATGTTTGTCCATATTTATTTCTCGAGTTTTCAATATTGTGCAGAATATTTGATCAAATTTTTATCATCACATATGTGATAATTTATAAAAGTGTTGAATAATTGTGCAACTTATAAAAAAAGAAACAAATATTTCAATTTATGTGCTCCTGATGTATTAGGCTGTTTAAAGCTTTTCGCTGCTTGTATTACACATCGGTTTGGTACATCAGAACCTTAACCACAATGATCACTTTGGTATCAGGAATATGAATCTGAGAACGCTGTCATTCTTAAATTTCGTCCATTTGAAATTTGAGAAATGAGCATATTTTCAAATCCCGTGCTTAGTATTTTAATTTATGTTCTCCTGATGTATTAGGATACTGAAAGTTTGTCACTGTTTGCATTATACTTTGTTTAACATATCAGAACCAAAAGCACAATTATCACTTTGGTATCAGGATTTCATAAATCAGAAAACGCACCCATTTTTAAAGTCCGTCTCTTGAAAGGGGCAAAATTAGAAAAATGTAAATATTTTTATTAACTTATAGTAACCTTTAAATATAGCATATAGTATTGTAAATCAGAAACACGTGTTTCAAAATTAAATCAAGTGTTTCGGTTTATGTCCACCTGTTGCTTATCAAATTTCAGTTTGTTATCAGGAATTCATAAATTAACTGAATCATTATTTGGAATCTACGCAAAAAGGCGCGAAATCATATTAACGAAAATCGAAACCACCTGCTAACCTGAATAAGTAGCATGTGCTACCGATTGTAAATCAGTGTTTCAATGTATGTTCTCCTCTTGCTTATCTTATTATATTAATATTATTGACCACCATATATTACATAGCTAATTTAAATCACGCGTTTTTTTTGCAATTCTAATGATATGAAGCATACGAGTAAAAAGTATAAATTTCAGTTCTTTATTAGGAATTCATAATTAAAGCATTAAAACTTTATTTGAAGAAATTGATCCTTTCCAAAATAAAATAATAAAAATGCATAATTTCAGCCAGAAGCACAAATTGTTAAGTAGACGCAAATGCGGTATTGGCAGAAGACGTCTTCTTTTCTAACAATTATAAATTCATGAAGACAAAATGAATGATATTTCACTTGTTGATGCAATCATATTGTCCAATAGTGCATATATGATGATGAATAAAATTTTAATAAAACAAATTAATCTAATTAAAATTAGATCAATCTTTTTATTAAAATATATTAATTTAAATTCTTTGGAAAATTATAGCAAGCATTTACATAAAAAAAAAATCTGCTGATAATAATCGTGATCTGTAAACAATTGAAACACCTGTAAAATGTGAAATAAATTTAAAACGTGATCATTATTGAAAGTTAAAAGATCGTTGCAGATTTTGGAAAAATACTCGAATACTCATAGAATTTTATGAAATATTTTTAGATATAATTACGATTTATTTTTGAAATTGTAAATAATTTTTAAAAAATTTTATTACATCAGTGAATTGCAATAATGAATAACATGTTTTGATATTTATTTTATTAATTTGATTATAATTAGTAATTATTTAAAAAAGCCAATTTGTTTCCTGCTAATGGCACGGAAACAAATTCCCTTAGAATTCATTCCTTTTTTTTTAATTTTTAAAGGAAAACAAATTTTACCCATAAATTAGAAGTAAAGAACGACTCTGTCTAATTAAATAAAATATGAATTTGCGAATTACTAAGAAATGAAGTAATTTCAATAAATATTGTTGACAGGAGAATAAATATATAAGCTAATTTTTGTATAATTATTTCAAAACAGGTTAAATTTGGGAATTTTTAAGATACTAAAATCCAATCCAATGCATTAAGAAATTTCATAATAATTTGAATGTTGGAAAAAAAAAATTGATTGATTTTATTTCTAAATTTTGAAATGTTTATAAAAAAAAAATTGTTTATTACCAATTTTATTCTTTGTGGGTTTGATCTTTCATAAATCCAAAGAATTTAAGATACTTGTATATGTTATTGACTATTTACTATTTTGGTAATGTCATATGCCAAAATTTAACAAATTTTTATATTAATTTGTACGACAAATTACCTCATTTAAAGAATAACACAAAATAAAATTAAATTCAAGTACATATTTCAAAATGATGATGAATTTTGTTGCGATATAACGCATCTGAAAAAGGATAATGCGTGCTATAAAAAGTATGTAAATTCATTAGAATTTACAACTGGACACTTAGTGAAAACGAATAATAATCTCAATGATTTCGAAACTTTACCATAGTTTACCTTCGTTAATAAATTGAGAAACATCTGAAAGGATAACATTGAATTATTGTTCCTGAAGTTATTTAATTTATTAAAACACTTTTAAATTAATTATCATTTTTATTTCGTTTAAGGATGAATCAATAAATTCACTTGAAAAAAATATATTATTCTTGTTTTCAATTCAGCACGATTGTAAAATAGTCACATTTGGTGACCCTATGTCACATGTACATTCCAGGACTCAATGAAAAAAATACATTGCGTTCCATAATTCTAATAATGATTATAGTTCATTGTTCAATAGTAGACTCCTGTTAACAACTTTCAACACTCCTTGGCAACATAAGCGATTTTTTTTTTCTCAGAGTGTAAAATGGTAATGATAATGAAAATCTGTTTTGAAAAATGATATTCTAAATTTTGTTGTACTAAGCAAATCATATAAATGTTCAAAGAACTTAATAAAATCATAAAGGTTTAAAAAAAATTGGAATATCCATTTATTGGGAAACGATGTCGAAATTACTATAACTATCAATTCTCCATCGAATTGATCGTGCCGGTGATATTAAAAGAATTGATTGAATATTGATTAGACATAGGCATTAAAATTGAGACATGCAACACATCGACCAGATTTTATGAATACGTTAATCAGAGAATAAAACACCAAATGAATTTATTTCATATGAACGAGACTGGATTACTATATAATAATTCCGTCATTAACGCTATGATGCTATTAACAGCTATAAATCATATAACTACTATTAAATCAACTGTTAAGGAATAGTTAATTTAATAGCACCTTTTATTAATTAACGTTGTATCTGTTTACAATGGGTTAACGTATACCCAGATCACCATTATAATTCCTGTACCTATAACCAATCTCTTATAGGAATTCTCATCAATCAATGTATTGTAACTAATCCCTTTAACTTTCCCAATACTACCTCACTGGTAAAAAAAATTACTACTTTACTACATTTTGACCTTTCAGTCGAGTCTCCGATATCGGATTGACATGCTTCGGCTAGTTCTTCCTTTTTCTTTTCCTCTTTTATACTCCAATACTCACTTAACACTGAGTTTAGTAATCCTTGGTTTCCTAGTTATAGTACAAATTATTCTCGAACTTATCCAGAGTATACACATAATTTTAAACCTACATGAGATAGGTCAGTATATGTACAATAAGCATTTGGGTTCGATGCACAGTTAATGAAAAATTGCTATTTCGTACAAATAATTCTCATTTCATGTAATAAGTAATTTTTTAATTGAATTGAATTGAATCAATTCGCAAATCAAACAAGAAAATCAGTAGAAATGGCTCAGTAAGTTAATTATATTAATACAATCTTTTGCACTATTAAAAGAATTTCAATTCTGCAATCAAACATGAAATTGATTTATTAGTTATTAAACGGATCAGAAATGTTCAAGAAACATAGAATGGTAAGTGCACTATGTTAATGAGGATGAAGCTACTATGTAATTTAGTGAATATTTACAAGGATATAGTATTATAATCATCTCCTCTATATCGTTAATAACAAAATCCATGTCAAACACAACATTTACCGATTCTATACGCATATATCAGGTTTGATGCTAACTGCACTTTATATAGTATATAATGCAAAGGTTTTGTGAAACGGATGGACTAAGTGTCAATCGAAGCAAAACAACAATGGTTCAACTACAAAATCGTGCTATTACAAGTATATCAGACTTTCTACATATTTCATCCTCAGACACGAAAACTATATCTACAACCGTTTCCGAGATAATTGCATTTTAAATAAAATACATCTTCTAGAAATTATGATATCCCAATACAAATCTACAAACCTATGAAATGTCTCAACGTTTTTTAACAAAAACAAAAATTATAATTTTTCCAAATAATTTTATTTAATTACAATTGTCATTTTTAGGCCCTGGGAACCAAGTTCCAAGGGTCTATTGTATTTGATTCCGTTCATGTAACGCCAAGAAATAAACATC